>MCJB01048426.1:9184-56095 GCA_002018475.1 Nicotiana obtusifolia | reverse complement strand
CAAGGCAACGAAATTTTGTGTAATCGAGGGAGATATGAGATACAACGCCTTGCTCGGCAGACCATGGATACATGACATTCGAGCTGTTCCATCGACCTTACATCAAATGCTGAAATTCCCATCAGAGGAAGGTATAAGCACCATTTATGGGGAGCAACATGCGGCAAGGGAAATGTTTGCTGTAGAGAAAGCGACATCGGAGCTTATTGATCACCCAAAGGCCAAATAGCAATTACAAAAACCGCCCTCGGGCGATAAATTTGAGGAGAGACAACCGGATGGGGATGATTTCATGGTACCCCGATCTTTCGTCACTCCCGATGATGCAGATACCACGAAGTCAACGATTGAAGAATTAGAACATGTCTTGATCAATATCGAAACACCCGATCGAAAGGTATACCTGGGCTCGGGATTGAACTCCGAGCTCAGGGAAAAACTGCTCACTTTTCTTTCGGCTAATGAAAATTCCTTTGCTTGGTCCCATCTAGATATGACAGGTATACCATCGGAGGTCGTGACGCACAAGTTAAGCATCGATCCAAAACATCAGCCAGTTAAACAAAAAAGGAGACCCCAATCTGAAATCAAACAAGCTTTCATCAAAGATGAGGTAACTAAACTCTTAAATATAGGGTCTATTCGAGAAGTCAAATACCCCATGTGGTTAGCTAATGTAGTAGTAGTCCCCAAAAATGGGGGCAAACTTAGAATGTGTATAGATTACAAAGACTTGAATAAGGCTTTCCCCAAAGATTCTTTTCCCCTACCTAATATAGATCGAATGATCGACGCTACCGCTGGCCACGAAACCCTTAGTTTCCTCGACGCCTATTCAGGATATAATCAGATAAAAATGGATAAGGATGACCAAGAAAAAACATCCTTCATCACAAAGTTTGGTACCTACTGTTACAATGTGATGCCTTTTGGGCTCAAAAATGCGGGGGCAACATACCAACGATTAGTGACTAACATGTTCAAAAATCAGCTAGGAAAAACTATGGAAGTTTATATTGATGACATGCTAGTCAAGTCCCTGCGCGCAGAGGACCATTTTTATCATTTGCAGGAAACGTTCGATATTCTGAGGAAGTACAACATGAAGTTAAACCCAGAAAAGTGTGTTTTCGGGGTGAGTTCTGGAAAATTCCTCGGATTCATGGTCTCAAAGAGGGGTATAGAGATTAATCCGGAGAAAATCAAGGCCATTGAAGATATTAAGATAGTCGACAACGTCAAAGCCGTGCAACGATTGACGGGTCGAATCGCGGCATTAAGTCGCTTTATATCTAGATCGTTTGACAGGAGCTACCATTTCTTCAATTTATTGAAAAAGAAGAACGAATTTTCATGGGGACCGGAATGCCAGCAAGCATTGGAGGAACTAAAAAGGTACCTCTCTAGTCCACCTTTGTTACATACGCCAAAAACCGGTGAACTTCTGTACCTCTACCTCGCCGTGTCAGAAATAGCTGTGAGCGGAGTTTTGGTTCGAGAAGAACAAGGTACACAGTTTCCTGTCTATTATGTTAGTAGAACGCTAGGGGAAGCCGAAAATAGATATCCGCACTTAGAAAAATTGGCACTCGCCTTATTAAGTGCTTCTAGAAAGTTAAAACACTATTTTCAGTGTCACCCGGTATGTGTGATAACAACTTACCCACTCAAGAACATATTGTATAAGCCCGAGTTGTCAGGCCGGTTAGCCAAATGGGCTATCGATATTAGCGAGTACGATATCCAATATCGACCTCGAACCTCGATAAAATCCCAAGCATTGGCCGATTTTATAGCTGACTTCGCACCATCTCTGACTCCTCGAGTCGAGAGTGAATTCTCGACTAGATCAAGGGATCCCCTGGGAGTCTGGACTCTACTCACGGATGGAGCCTCGAACTCGAAGGGATCGGGCTTAGGCATCGTTTTAAAACCCCCGGTGGGAAATACTATTAGACAGTCTATTAGAACTGTGAAATTGACTAACAATGAAGCCGAATATGAGGCCATGATTGCAGGTTTAGAGCTGGCCAAAAATCTCGGAGCTGAGATAATCGAAGCCAAATGCGATTCACTCCTCGTGGTCAACCAAGTAAATAGGACATTTGAAGTCAGGGAAGGACGCATGCAAAGGTATGTTGATAAACTTCAAATCACATTACACAGGTTTAAAGAATGGACTCTACAGCACATACCTCGTGAACAAAACTGCGAAGCTGATGCTCTTGCCAACCTCGGTTCGTCTGTCGATGATGAGGAAATCAATTCCGAAGAAGTCGTTCATATCTTGAGATCGGTCATCGAAGAAGGACATGCCGAAGTCAATTCGACTAGTTTAACTTGGGACTGGAGGAATAAGTATATAGAATACTTTAGGTCGGGAAAACTACCCACCGATCCCAAAGAATCAAGAATGTTACGAACAAGGGCAGCCCGGTTTTGTCTAACCGATGACGGAGTTTTGTATAGAAAAACCTTCGATGGACCGTTAGCCATATGTCTCGGTCCCGGTGACACTGAGTACATTTTAAAAGAGATACACGAGGGAACATGCGGAAACCACTCTGGAGCAGATTCATTAATACGAATGATAATCAGAGCCGGTTATTATTGGATCGATATCGAGAAAGATTCAAAGGATTTCGTGCGAAGATGTAATGGATGTCAAAGACATGCACCGGTCATCCATCAGCCTGCAGAGGTATTGCACTCAGTCATGTCGCCATGGCCGTTCATGAAGTGGGGGATGGACATAGTAGGGCCACTTCCTCGAGCACCAGGTAAGGCTCAATTTATTTTATTTATGACTGATTATTTTTCTAAATGGGTGGAAGCACAGGCTTACGAAAAGGTTAGAGAGAAAGAAGTAATCGATTTTATATGGGACCATATCATCTGCCGATTTGGAATGCCCTCTGAAATCGTGTGCGATAATGGGAAGCAATTTATCGGCGCAAGGGTAACCAAGTTCTTCACAGACAACGGGATCAAAAGGATATTATCAACTCCGTACCACCCAAGTGGTAACGGACAAGCAGAATCGACCAACAAAATCATAATCCAAAATTTAAAGAAAAGACTGCTCGACGCCAAGGGAAAATGGAAGGAAATACTTCCCGAGGTCTTGTGGGCTTACCGAACAACCGAAAAGGCCAGTACCGGAGCAACTCCGTTCTCTTTAGTATACGGTACCGAAGCATTGATTCCAGTCGAAATCGGAGAACCAAGCATCAGATTTCGACTTACAACCGAGGAATCCAATCGAGAGGATATGAATATCAGCCTGGAACTCTTGGACGAAAGGAGAGAAGTTGCCTTAGTGCGAATGGCAGCCCAGAAGCAAAAAATCGAAAGGTACTACAATCGAAGGACTCGACTTCGGCATTTCAACGCTGGGGACTTAGTACTCAGGAGAGTCACCCCTAACGCTCGAGATCCTAGGGAGGGAAAACTAGGCCCGAACTGGGAAGGGCCTTACATTGTGCTGAAGATAACCGGAAAGGGGTCTTATAAGTTGGGGACTTTTGATGGTAAGGAGTTACCCAACAACTGGAACGTAAGTCATTTGAAGAGATATTACTGCTAAGAGAAGGCTAAGGGCACGCGCTGCACTCTTTTTTCCTTTGACCGCTTTTTTTCCTGAAATTGGGTTTTTTTGGGCAGGGTTTTTAACGAGGCAGCATCCATAACGTGTTACTATTCCTAATGAAAAGGGAATTTTTTATTTTTTGTAAAGACAACAAGAGTTCGAGATAATGATCGATAGGAATTGATGTAAAGGTCAAACGGCCAAAAAAGAGCCGTACCTTAGTAGAACGATCCGTTCCGCCTCGGCCTACTAAATCTACTATTGTTTGGATAAAAGCAGAAATTATTTGATGCCGAAGATACAACATGGCCAAGGCCAAAATTATATACGACCAACATGGTCGATCGAATTATGGCCAAGGCCAAAATTATATACGACCGACATGGTCGATCAAATTATGGCCAAGGCCAAAAATTATATACGACCGACATGGTCGATTGGATTATGGCCAAGGCCAAAACTATATACGACCGACATGGTCGATCAAATTATGGCCAAGGCCAAAATTATATACGACCAACATGGTCGATCAAATTATGGCCAAGGCCGAAATTATATACGACCAACATGGTCGATCATATTATGGCCAAGGCCACAATTATATGTACGATCAATATGGTCGGTCAAAATTGCGGTCAAATTGCAATCAAGATCAAATGAAGACCGAGAAACCCAGACCTAAGCTACGGCTTAGTTGGAATCACATGGGAAAAACACCGCAAAACAACAAGGATTGGGGTTATGCGAATTCATAGAGGCCTAATAAAATGAAATCCTTTAACATAAGGGATCTATCCATTGCAAGAAAGCAGCAAGACAAAACGCACCACAAGCCAAAAGACAAAGAGTATTATTATATATAGAATCTACAAATAAAGGGATATAACATATCAATCAGACCCATCCTCAAAATCCTCGGGAAACATTTGTCTTCTCATTGCATCTTCAGCTTTAGCAGCCTCCGCTATTTCAGGGGATAAATCTAAACCCCGACCTCGGAGCTCCTCGAGGACAGATAGACGAGTTTGACACCGTGTATAATCGGCTAACGATTTCGAATGAACATTAGCCGCCTCTGCATCAGCCTTATATTGAGCCACCAGATCGTCGAATGTGGCCTTAACATCAGCAATCCCGGCCTGAGCTTCCTTAAGCTGGTTGGATAAGTTTGTCCGATTCGCGCTAAGTGCCTCTATCTCGAGACAATGTAGCTCTCTCTCTCCGAGCAAAGCTTCAACTTGCCTTTTGAGTCCAGCGTTTTCAGCACTTAGATGACCGATTTGGGTCTTTGACCGGTTCATTTCCGCTTTATGATTATCAAGCTTGGTCTGAAGCAAAACCAATTGGCTTTGCATCTGCTCCATCCTACTAGAACAAGCCTCATGCTCTTTCCGTAAGGAGCTCAACTCAGCTTGGAGGCCGGCAAATCGGTTTTCAAGTTGATGACGCTGATTGGCCTCAAGCTCCATCCCTTCTTTGACACGAAGAAACATTCCGTAATAAAGCACCGCAGACTTGCAACAAAACAAGTCAAAATCATTGACTGATGATTTTAAAAGTTCAAAATATCTATGTAAAAGTCATTGACTGATGATTTTTTTCAAAAGTACTTTTGAAAAATAATAATTTACGTTTGCACAAATCATTTATGACGTACTTTTTGCAACATTTAGTAAACAAATTGTGTTGGACCAATCTTTCTAAGAATTGCTTTTGAGTGTCAAATTACTATAAAGATAGTACCGATGTCTTATAATTCTTTTAAATAAAAAATGAACTTAAATATTTATCATAAGAGATTTTTATTATTTTTAATTTTATTTAATTAAAATGTAAAACATAAAATAAACAAACAGATTAAAGATTTAAATCAATTTTACATATGTAGTTATACCAAAGCATATAATATTATCTAGTATAATTACTTATTGTTACATGGTGATTTGAATAACCAAAATACATCATTCAGTATGAATTAGAAGTATATTCCACAAATTACTATACATTGATAATCCATCATGAAATAATAAGTAAAGCCACTCACACATGGTAATACTTGTCAACAATTTCATCTTTATTTCTATCACACAACGTCACCATATTAGTAGAAGACTTGCCTTGAATTTCTAAGGGAATATCAGAAGGCCCATCTATTTCCTCAATCTCTCCAGTAATGTCTTCATTAGCATAATAATTGAATTCCTTATCGGTAGAAGAATGTCGTAGAATGAAATTATGTATAGCCATGGTAATTGTAACTAGATGATTCTGAGTGTCAAACTTAAAAGATGGCATTGAGCCTAAAATAGAAATAATTTTAAATATATAAAAATAAATTTGTAACAAAGTAGTTAAATATGTTTAAATTCAAATTCAAGAAGAGTAACTAATTATTAATGTATAATTTAATTTTTTTAAGTTTAAATTTAAAGAAACTAATTATTACCTAACCTTACTACTATGTCCTAAATTACCAAGTAGCCTATTGTGAGATTGTCACTTGGCTTAATGATGATGTCTTTTCTTCTTCCTTTGATAATATGTAGATAGATTGTGCGATTCAATTGTAAATTTATTATCTATTTGTAGGTAATGTGCACAAATTAAATTTGATAACTATTTTAAAGATTCGAGAACTAATAGCATATAACAAAAGAAATTATAAATAATTATTTGTAGGAAGAGAATTGATAATCCAAAGAAGGATGTAGATAATTTGCTTTAGTGTGAAAAAGTAAGAAGATAATTTTGAACAAGACATTACACAAAGAAATAATTAAATACAAGAAAAGCCAATAAATAATTTGAAAAATTACAATATGATTCATGTATAGATATCTTTAATTTTAAAAGAATGGTAAAAACTAGAAATAAAAATGAAAAGAAAAAACTTAAATTATTAAGGAATAATTTGGAAAATATAAATTTATGGTGAAGATAATTTTGTCTTGAATAAATTAATTTTCCATTTCTGTTTCTGGTTCTTGGAAAAAGCTAGCATTTTCTGCTTCTTACAAAAGTAAATAACTACTTATGCTGCTTGCCAAATGTACTCCTCCGCTTATTTTATATTGTTGTATTTACAAAATCACCCTTTAACCCGAATTGTTACCGGACGCTACTCTTTTTCTGCTCAATCTCCCGCTTATTAATAGTACAAAGAATAGGAAATTTCCCATAGAGTTTCTTGTATCAAGAAATGCGTCTATGCAAAAGTGAGGCAAACAAATTATGAACTTGCAATGTATGAATATTTGAAGGTGAATATGCTCGATTATCCTCCTGTTTTATGTCAAGCAAGCAAATGATCGTCTGTGGAAATCTGAAAGTGAAAGAGTTATATAGTTCTTCTTGATGCCTAATCTAATCTGCGAATTCTTGTTCGATCTTGCGTTCTGATTTTTTCTTAATTTTTTGTCTAGATTGAGCACGATTCAAATATCGCAGACGCTTGGAAACGTCTTTCAAACTCTTATTGGAAGAACGGAGATATAGTTAGAGCAAGAAATTGCATGAAATGTGCCCTAGCTAGGATGGTAATTACTCTGCTATTTCTAGTTCTAAAGTTTTATTTAAGTTAATCAAAATTAGTCCTTTTTAAAATTTGTTATTGAAATCTACCGTTATTTTTATTTTTATTATTGTTATTTTAATATAATGGTAAAGCCCCTAATTCTATATTTCATTCGAGTTGATTTAAAAGTAATTATTTTGTCCTATTGATTAATATACATGTACTTCATCTTTTATTTGTTCAGCCGCGTCCAGAGAAAGGAGCCCTTTGTAAGATGTCAATGCTTGGAGTGTTGCTTGCTCCAGGTGAAGCATTGCTATACATCTGCATTACATAGTTAATTTATCTAAAAATAAAAATTTCTAGTTCTAAGTTTTATGTATTGGTGTATCCTCTTGTTTTCTGTTTGTTCAGATCATGAAAATGGCTTTCAACTTATTGACGAAAGCATTGACTATGCAAAACAAGCAGTGAATCTTGACAAGGAAGAGGGATTTTGTTGGTGTAAGCGACTTGCCAAAACTTTCATTCACATAAATTATATCTTGACAACGAGGATGATTTTGTTGTTGTTTGTAGATGCCCTAGGAAGCGCATATCAATGTTCTTTTTTTCATAGCGGCGAATGGGATCTAGAGACACTTCTGTTATCATCAAATGCTTACGAAAAAGCAGGAAGTTGTACATGTGTTGCCAATCTTTCTAGCCTTTTAAGCCTATTTTTGCCTAATGTTAGACCTATTTTTTTCCAGAACAAATATGAAGAACGGAAGAAACTTTACCTGGAAATGCAGTATGAATGGGCCGTGGTAAAGAACCAACCCCAGCCTTAGCAATGGACATAAGTGTGTTACTATATATTTATGATATTTCTATTATTAGACACCTTGGTCATGTATTCCTCGTTTGATCAGGCGGATACATCCCTGGAGAATTACGAGAGAGCTTTAACTGGATATTCACTTTCCGTGGGGTCAAATCCTGCATTTGATGGTGCAAAAGATATGCATATTTTGATTCAACTTCTGGACAAATCAGATGAATTGGTTAAGGTGAGATTATTTTTTCAACTTCTGGCTATCTTTTTCCAATCAGTTTCTAAAATTGGCTAAACATTAGGGATTGAGGTGTAGTTGCTTGATGGATAGATTGATTTGGCAAATACTGCAAAACTAGCTAACGCTGGGAAACTGAAGTAGGCAGTTAAGATTTTGTATAGAGTTATTTGGATTTGGAAAGGAGGGTGTCTTGAGCTAATAAAGATATCGGAATCATTATGCCAAATAGATCAACTTGGCAACTCTGTGGATGCACCAAAGTCTTGAAAAAAATGTCTCCCTATTTCGTTCTTTCCGAATACTTTTCAGTTACATGAAAGGATTAAAGCGTTTTCACTAAGAGAAAAGGAAAACTTAATGACCACATAGTTAGAGAAATGCACACAGGCATGACGAAAGTGGATTTGGCGAAAATGTTTAAGATTTCAGCATATGACACATCTATAAGAGAATTAGATGAGAACATCCTGTAATATATAGAGTTAGTAGAATAGGAAATAACTAGAAGTCTAATGCTTTACTCTTCCTTGGTGGAAGAGTTCTAGTTATCTTCAACTTCTAACTCCTCCCTTATCTAGGATAGAGTTCTCTTCGACGAAGGAGCACTTCTTCTTATCACTTGTGCAACCTTTTCGTTCGGGAGATATCAGACATAACCACTTAAGCTTATCTCCTTCACGTACATACCCTTGTGCTCGAATCTGCCCGTGTCTGTGTACACAGTGTATGGACCTGGTTCATGCTTGAGTTCTTTTGTCAATCATCAAAACAAACTTCATTTAGGCCAACATACGTTATTTATCGTATGACATGTATGTCAAACGAATTAAGAAGAAAATACCATTTTATTATCAGTCATAATCCAGTCCACCTACTTAATGAGTTGATAGAGTTACACTGTGGCCTTGAGTTGACTGTACTAGTGCCTTCAGATATTCTTCCTATTCAGAATTCTCTAGGAAAAAATGGTATAAGTAATATGGCCTGTCTTTTCCAATATGATATCTTAGATTCTGAGGTCTTTTATGTTTACTACTTCTGAACAAAAATTATGTATGAGACTCTGAAGGATGAACTTGGTTTATCTGATCCTGCATTTCAGGTTAAGAGCGAGGGCCTGCCTTACCTGACATCATTACTTTCTACTACTGATTGTAAGGATTTATTTAGCTATTTAGTTGAAAACAGTGAGGTATTGGATTTAGCCTTTTATTCATGATCTGAGGTAAGGTTCTTTCTTGCAGTGGTTCCTTCCTACCAGATAGGAAACGTGGATCTCCTATCTGAAGGTCTTAATGAAGAAATAGCAGTTATAGGGCAAGTTCTATACGGGGTGGAGAATAAGAACATTTTCTCATTGTAGGTTTCTTATAAGTCCTTCCAATCTTATAATTCATTTTACCCCACTTTATGCTTATTCCTGAATTTCTACTGTTATCTACAGATACTATGTACTTTCTGATTCCAAAGGGGAACGTTTTGTGGTCACATTACATAGAATTCGCAGAAAAGCTATAAGTATACTTTTAATCGTACTTCTTGAATACGTTAGCATCCGGCATCCCTATAGATAAAAAGAAAGAATAATATACTGGGCTCCTAGATTTTCTCCAGTAATTGCATTACTATCTAACTCTAGCTTTAGCTTGGTGTTCTTTCCTTAGTCCATCTTTCAAGGAAAAGGTTTCTTTTCCTCTTAAAGAAGAGTGTTAAATGTGAGAATATTTCTCTTTGCATACATTTCTAAAGTCGAAAGTCTATTTCAAGATCTAGTTCCATCCACAAACTGTTAATCCCTACCAAATTATTTTTCTAGTGAATAATTTTTTCATATCTTCAGTTGAATAAGGAGGTTTTCTACTTTGACAGATCAAACCAGGTGATGTGGTGACTCTATTGGAACCTTCCTGCAGGTTTATTGATTTTAAATGCGCTGATAAGGTAAACATTTATGGCTGGAAGAATTTTGATATACTTTCCATATTACCTTTTGTTCTATGCATGTGATTTCACAATAATTAGTCAACCCAACTTTTCCTTAATATTTTTCCTCGTAACTGATACTGTTTTATTTTGTTTTATATAACCGCAACGTTACCAGTTCAAATCTGTCCAAGTGAATCTTCTGGAACAATTCTATGTAAATGCAAAAGCTGTGTCTTTTGATCTTGCAATTCGTGAATCAGTCCGCCGGGAAATTTAACTATAGCAATTGGCCAGCTTACATATAACTATCAAAGTAGAATAGATGTATGGAAGTAAAATAGAAGAAGCAGATTAGGAATGGATACAAAAGAAACTGAGATATTAAAATCATCAAAGATTACCATTCCTTTCGATTCAAAATCAACGAAATGGTAGACAAAAGAAACTGAGATATTAAAATCATCAAAGATTACCATTCCTTTCGATTCAAAATCAACGAAATGGTAGACAGGATCCCACGATGCGTTTCGTTTCTTTATAAATTTCTCGGCGGACTGATTCACGAATTGCAAGATCAAAAGACACAGCTTTTTCATTTACATAGAATTGTTCCAGAAGATTCACTTGGACATGGACAGATTTGAACTGGTAACGCTGCGGTTATATAAAACAAAATAAAACAGTATCAGTTACGAGGAAAAATATTAAGGAAAAATTGGGTTGACTAATTATTGTGAAATCACATGCATAGAACAAAAGGTAATATGGAAAGTATATCAAAATTCTTCCAGCCATAAATGTTTACCTTATCAGCCCATTTAAAATCAATAAACCTGCAGGAAGGTTCCAATAGAGTCACCACATCACCTGGTTTGATCTGTCAAAGTAGAAAACCTCCTTATTCAACTGAAGATATGAAAAAATTATTCACTAGAAAAATAATTTGGTAGGGATTAACAGTTTGTGGATGGAACTAGATCGTGAAATAGACTTTCGCCTTTAGAAATGTATGCAAAGAGAAATATTCTCACATTTAACACTCTTCTTTAAGAGGAAAAGAAACCTTTTCCTTGAAAGATGGACTAAGGAAAGAACACAAAGCTAAAGCTAGAGTTAGATAGTAATGCAATTACCGGAGAAAATCTAGGAGCCCAGTATATTATTCTTTCTTTTTATCTATAGGTATGCCGGATGCTAACGTATTCAAGAAGTACGATTAAAAGTATACTTATAGCTTTTCTGCAAATTCCATGTAATGTGACCACAAAACGTTCCCCTTTGGAATCAGAAAGTACATAGTATCTGTAGATAACAATACAAATTCAGGAATAAGCATAAAGTGGGGTAAAATGAATTATAAGATTGAACTCTTTAAGCCTCTTCTAAGGTGAAGTAACCTACAATGGGAAAATGTTCTTATTCTCCACCCCGTATAGAACTTGCCCTATAACTGCTATTTCTTCATTAAGACCTTCAGATAGGAGATCCACGTTTCGTATCTGGTAGGAAGGAACCACTGCAAGAAAGAACCTTACCTCAGATCATGAATAAAAGGCTAAATCCAATACCTCACTGTTTTCAACTGAATAGCTAAATAAATCCTTACAATCAGTAGTAGAAAGTAATGATGTCAGGTAAGGCAGGCCCTCGCTCTTAACCTGAAATGCAGGATCAGATAAACCAAGTTCATCCTTCAGAGTCTCATACATAATTTTTGTTCAGAAGTAGTAAACATCAAAAACCTCAGAATCTAAGATATCATATTGGAAAAGACAGGCCATATTACTTATACCATTTTTTCCTAGAGAATTCTGAATAGGAAGAATATCTGAAGGCACTAGTACAGTCAACTCAAGGCCACAGTGTAACTCTATCAACTCATTAAGTAGGTGGACTGGATTATGACTGATAATAAAATGGTATTTTCTTCTTAATTCGTTTGACATACATGTCATACGATAAATAACGTATGTTGGCCTAAATGAAGTTTGTTTTGATGATTGACAAAAGAACTCAAGCATGAACCAGGTCCATACACTGTGTACACAGACACGGGCAGATTCGAGCACAAGGGTATGTACGTGAAGGAGATAAGCTTAAGTGGTTATGTCTGATATCTCCCGAACGAAAAGGTTGCACAAGTGATAAGAAGAAGTACTCCTTCGTCGAAGAGAACTCTATCCTAGATAAGGGAGGAGTTAGAAGTTGAAGATAACTAGAACTCTTCCACCAAGGAAGAGTAAAGCATTAGACTACTAGTTATTTCCTACTCTACTAACTCTATATATTACAGGATGTTCTCATCTATTTCTCTTATAGATGTGTCATATGCTGAAATCTTAAACATTTTCGCCAAATCCACTTTCGTCATGCTTGAGTGCATTTCTCTAACTATGTGGTCATAAGTTTTCCTTTTCTCTTAGTGAAAACGCTTTAATCCTTATATGTAACTGAAAAGTATTCAGAAAGAACGAAATAGGGAGACATTTTTTTCAAGACTTTGGTGCATCCACAGAGTTGCCAAGTTGATCTATTTGGCATAATGATTCCGATATCTTTATTAGCTCAAGACACCCTCCTTTCCAAATCCAAATAACTCTATACAAAATCTTAACTGCCTACTTCAGTTTCCCAGCGTTAGCTAGTTTTGCAGTATTTGCCAAATCAATCTATCCATCAAGCAACTACACCTCAATCCCTAATGTTTAGCCAATTTTAGAAACTGATTGGAAAAAGATAGCCAGAAGTTGAAAAAATAATCTCACCTTAACCAATTCATCTGATTTGTCCAGAAGTTGAATCAAAATCTGCATATCTTTTGCACCATCAAATGTAGGATTTGACCCCACGGAAAGTGAATATCCAGTTAAAGCTCTCTCGTAATTCTCCAGGGATGTATCCGCCTGATCAAACAAGGAATACATGACCAAGGTGTCTAATAATAGAAGTATCATAAATATATAGTAACACACTTAGGTCCATTGCTAAGGCTGGGGTTGGTTCTTTACCACGGCCCATTGATACTGCATTTCTGGGTAAAGTTTCTTCCGTTCTTCATATTTGTTCTGGAAAAAAATAGGTCAAACATTAGGCTTAAAAGGCTAGAAAGATTGGCAACACATGTACAACTTACTGCTTTTTCGTAAGCATTTGATGATAACAGAAGTGTCTCTAGATCCCATTCGCCGCTATGAAAAAAAGAACATTGATATGCGCTTCCTAGGGCATCTACAAACAACAACAAAATCATCCTCGTTGTCAAGATATAATTTATGTGAATGAAAGTTTTGGCAAGTCGCTTACACCAACAAAATCCCTCTTCCTTGTCAAGATTCACTGCTTGTTTTGCATAGTCAATGCTTTCGTCAATAAGTTGAAAGCCATTTTCATGATCTGAACAAACAGAAAACAAGAGGATACACCAATACATAAAACTTAGAACTAGAAATTTTTATTTTTAGATAAATTAACTATGTAATGCAGATGTATAGCAATGCTTCACCTGGAGCAAGCAACACTCCAAGCATTGACATCTTACAAAGGGCTCCTTTCTCTGGACGCGGCTGAACAAATAAAAGATGAAGTACATGTATATTAATCAATAGGACAAAATAATTACTTTTAAATCAATTCGAATGAAATATAGAATTAGGGGCTTTACCATTATATTAAAATAACAATAATAAAAATAAAAATAACGGTAGATTTCAATAACAAATTTTAAAAAGGACTAACATTGATGAACTTAAATAAGACTTTAGAACTAGAAATAGCAGAGTAATTACCATCCTAGCTAGGGCACATTTCATGCAATTTCTTGCTCTAACTATATCTCCGTTCTTCCAATAAGAGTTTGAAAGACGTTTCCAAGCGTCTGCGATATTTGAATCGTGCTCAATCTAGACAAAAAATTAAGAAAAAATCAGAACGCAAGATCGAACAAGAATTCGCAGATTAGATTAGGCATCAAGAAGAACTATATAACTCTTTCACTTTCAGATTTCCACAGACGATCATTTGCTTGCTTGACATAAAACAGGAGGATAATCGAGCATATTCACCTTCAAATATTCATACATTGCAAGTTCATAATTTGTTTGCCTCACTTTTGCATAGACGCATTTCTTGATACAAGAAACTCTATGGGAAATTTCCTATTCTTTGTACTATTAATAAGCGGGAGATTGAGCAGAAAAAGAGTAGCGTCCGGTAACAATTCGGGTTAAAGGGTGATTTTGTAAATACAACAATATAAAATAAGCGGAGGAGTACTTTTGGCAAGCAGCATAAGTAGTTATTTACTTTTGTAAGAAGCAGAAAATGCTAGCTTTTTCCAAGAAGCAGAAACAGAAATAGAAAATTAATTTATTCAAGACAAAATTATCTTCACCATAAATTTATATTTTTCAAATTATTCCTTACTAATTTAAGTTTTTTCTTTTCATTTTTATTTCTAGTTTTTACCATTCTTTTAAAATTAAAGATATCTATACATGAATCATATTGTAATTTTTCAAATTATTTATTGGCTTTTCTTGTATTTAATTATTTCTTTGTGTAATGTCTTGTTCAAAATTATCTTCTTACTTTTTCACACTAAAGCAAATTATCTACATCCTTCTTTGGATTATCAATTCTCTTCCTACAAATAATTATTTATAATTTCTTTTGTTATATGCTATTAGTTCTCGAATCTTTAAAATAGTTATCAAATTTAATTTGTGCACATTACCTACAAATAGATAATAAATTTACAATTGACTCGCACAATCTATCTATATATTATCAAAGGAAGAAGAAAAGACATCATCATTAAGCCAAGTGACAATCTCACAATACGCTACTTGGTAATTTAGGACATAGTAGTAAGGTTAGGTAATAATTAGTTTCTTTAAATTTAAACTTAAAAATTTTTTAATTATACATTAATAATTAGTTACTCTTCTTGAATTTGAATTTAAACATATATAACTACTTTGTTACGAATTTATTTTTATATATTTAAAATTATTTCTATTTTAGGCTCAATGCCATCTTTCAAGTTTGACACTCAGAATCATCTAGTTACAATTACCATGGCTATATATAATTTCATTCTACGACATTCTTCTACCGATAAGGAATTCAATTATTATGCTAATGAAGACATTACTGGAGAGATTGAGGAAATAGATGGGCCTTCTGATATTCCCTTAGAAATTCAAGGCAAGTCTTCTACTAATATGGTGACGTTGTGTGATAGAAATAAAGATGAAATTGTTGAGAAGTATTACCATGTGTGAGTGGCTTTACTTATTATTTCATGATGGATTATCAATGTATAGTAATTTGTGGAATATACTTCTAATTCATACTGAATGATGTATTTTGATAATTCAAATCACCATGTAACAATAAGTAATTATACTAGATAATATTATATGCTTTGGTATAACTATATATGTAAAATTGATTTAAATCTTTAATATGTTTGTTTATTTTATGTTTTACATTTTAATTAAATAAAATTAAAATAATAAAAATCTCTTATGATAAATATTTAAGTTCATTTTTTATTTAAAAGAATTATAAGACATCGGTACTATCTTTTTAGTAATTTGACACTCAAAAGCAATTCTTAGAAAGATTGGTCCAACACAATTTGTTTACTAAATATTGCATAAAGTACGTCATAAATGATTTGCGCAAACGTAAATTATTATTTTTCAAAAGTACTTTTGAAAAAAATACTTCTAAAAAAAGTACTTTTCAAAATAACCAGATTTTAATTGTTGTGCTTAACGGGCTCGTGGATTCAATTAAGAAATCTAAACTGAATGGTCTTGAAAGCAGATTTTTCAAATATACATTTAATGAAACTAAAATATGTAAGTGAAAAAATTTGTGTCTAAAAATATTATATATATTTGTGTGGCTATAATATTAATACTAAATTGAGAAGTTTAACCTTAGTTTTTTTCTAAACAAAAATGTCATTTTGTTTGGTACAAAGTAATAAGAAAGAATATCGCATAAAAAAAGGAAAGTGGATAAGCCTTTTCAATTCTTTGGTATTCAATTTTGAGTAAAAGTCTACAAACATTAGTATAGAATTCTTCATTGTTAGTTTTCTATTATAGTACAAGTTTAGCAATATGTATTATTGACATATCTTAATAGTTCTTTTTTCAATAAAAGGTGGCATGGAAAAGGCAAAGATAAAAAGTTACTAGGATTCTTTTTTTTTTTTTTAATTATTTTATTTTGCATTTCTAATTAATTTATTTACTTATGATTAGGTCCCTATGGACAAGGGGACAAGTGAATCATCGCTTTTGGGCGCAGGTAGCTCTCTACCATCTATCTCATTGCATTTCATCGTCTCGTATTTGTCACACCTCTTTTCGTACACTCCCCTGGAAGGAAATGTATAAAATGAGTTTTTCCAATTAAAGTGACATTGATCGAAATGGGATTATTGAATTATTTTTAGAGTCGCCACTTGGAAATTTAAATTGGTGTTCCAAGTCACCAGTATCCCAGATCGAGGAAAAGTTCGACTCTCATAAAGAAGTCTGCGAACCAGAAATTCTAAGTAAGGAATTCTGTTAATCCGCGGGAAGGTATTAGGCACCCTCGGGTTCCGTAGTTTTAACACGGTCGCTTATTGTCATAATTGACTTATTATCTGATTTTATACCTGTTATTAACCCATGAGAATTTTGCCTCATTCCGCTTTTCCGATTTTAAAATTTTATAAGAAAATTGCAATGTCAATCAAACGATGCCACAAATCGCGTCACATAAATGCACCCGCGACTTGGAACATCTTTTAATTAAGCATCGAGATATGAAATTTGAGTCACATAAATGCGCACCCGAAGTTAGGAAGTTAAATTAATAAACTAACGCGCCTTAAGCAAATTACGCGTTTTTAGTTTTTCGAGGGCCATAAAATTTGCTAAATAGCGCACCTCGGCTTTTTCTAAGTGTTAGTTAGCGAGGGCCATATATTAATAAATTAATTTGGTATGGCACACCTCGAATTGTTTCAAAAGTTTTATTTATTCCGAACATTAATAAATCGAGTCACCAAAAAGGCACCCCCGAAGTTCGTATTGTCACTATGTCACGGGAACCGTACCCATAGTGACAACGTAATTAATCACGTCTAGAAGCGAGTTGCTAAAATTTGAGACGTCAGGACCTATTCATTTTATTTTGACTTTTATTAAGTAAGAGGGCCATTGAAATCGCTAATTCAACTGTGAATCGAGTGTCGTACAAACTACATTGTTTTCCAGAAACAGAACAAGTCAACTAAGGCAACCATATTATAATCCAATAACCTCTACTTTATGAAGATAACCATATTCTTCAATTGCGTTAATGACCCCTATTTCTATAATAGTCCTCTTACAACAATTCAGTCAATATAAATTTCGTTACAAATGACATTACTGACAACATTACTTTTTCAACGTAACCAACTTAACTGCAAATTGCAAATTGAAACCTGTAGCATGGCAATGTCACTGGAAATGAGTCAATACTCACGATCACGAGTACGGATACTTCTTGACAGACTAATTGCTCTCTGGACTTATTACTAACAGCCTTGTCAAAGAAAAACGACTAACAGAAGTGACGCAATCAGCATTGTTGATAGCGCATTTACCAAATTAATATTCAAAGAAAACTGGCACCAGCAGTGGACATGCTATACGAACAATAGTCGTGCGGTAGCATTGTATTAACAGTTAAACATGACTCTGAAATAGGACCTCAATTAAACTTGATACCAATAGGGCCGTTTATCAGCCACAAGTAAACAATCTTAACAAAATAACGCAGCATAACACGCGAGATAGTAGTTATTTGACAATGCTAAAGACTGATTATGTACGATTGAACAGACAGAGCTCATAGAAAACACATTGTAGCAAACGAGAAGACATTCACAGCAGTGATCACTCAATAATACCAGAAGAGTCACCAATGGCGAACAAATAAACTAAGCAGAAATAATCCATTCATTCATATTCTCAACCGAGAGTACAAGACGATTTCGAGACATACCTATATGAAATGAAAGCCTTGACTGTTTTCACTCAGCAATCGAGCTCAGCAGCAAACAACGCTTGACTTACTTCAAAGTTAAATCCAAATGTTCAATCCCAGTAATTAGAAATTTCTAAGCTATTAGAACTCTATCTGTTTTTCAGTGTCCTTTTTTCTCTCCTCTCAATTTTTAGACCCTCAACTCTATCTCCTTTTTTCTTTCTCCTGTTTTCGTCTCTATTTTTTTTCTCAATTTTCAGACTTTTTCTCTCTTTCTCTGTTTTCGTTCCTATTTTTTCTCGCCGTCTCCTCAAATTTCAAACTTTTTTCTAAAAAGGAACCCCTCCTGAATGAACGGAACCTTTCCTTTATACCCCCCAAAAAACAGAATTCCCTTTTCTTTTTATTCTTTATTTCTGATATTCCTTTCTGTTACCCAGAACCTCACACGACAAATCCATTCCACTCCCCGGACCCATTTTGATTCCTTTTGCATGTGACCTTAACAGAAATCTGTTATTGATGTTTTCCCCCCTTCCATTTTACCCCTGTTAGTTTCTTTAATTCTAGTTAACCCCGTTTCTAGAATCTTCCAGCAATTTGTCCGCAAATCTTTAAATAATAACCATTTAATAACTTGACCCCTTTTGTATTAGTTTACGGATTAGCCTAGTAAAACAAAATCTGGCTATTTTTGTAAAACTCTAAAAAAAAAAAACCGAAAAATTGAAAAGAACAACAGAAAAGGGGTAGAAGATGAATGGACTAAGAATCCTAAAAAACAGAAAAGAAAACCAGAAAATACCTTGACAAACTCCCTTGAAAACTCGGATTTTAAAGCAAAAATTGACCTTAACCATATGTTCTTAGCAAGAACACACGGCTAAGGTCGGTTTTCACTCAAATCACCTTCAGAAATTGGATTTTGAACACTTTTTTTCTTTTGGGATTTTCTGATTTTTGTCTAAATCCGTTTGGTTTCAGGGATTTTAGGAATATTGAAGTATTGATTGGAGCGATGTTGGTGTTTTGGGGTGATTTTGGTCGGGTTTTGATTGATGAAATGGCCGGGAAGATGGCCATGGAAGCTCGAAGCTTCTAGAGTTTTCTGAACAGGGGGGAACGAGGATCTGAAGAAGAGGGAGGGTCTGTTTGGAACGAAGTGAAGAGGGGGTAGGGTGTTTAGGAACCTTTTTATATTAAGGTTAGGTTAGTTCATGGCCGTTGATTTGGTTAAGATCAACGGCCCAGATCGGGCTAAAGGGAAAGGGAACGTTTGGGCTGATGAGGGTAATTGGGCCGCCGGTTATTTAAGGGTAGTTGGGCCAAGTTTAATTTTGAAAACCCTGGCCCAGTCCGTTTTACTTCTAATTAGTTCCCTCTTTATCTAAAATTCTCTTTAATTTTTAGAAAACAAAAAGACCTAGCAATTAAACTCCTAATTTATTAAGATATAAAATTAAACTATATATTAGCTACTTATAAAAACAAAAAATAACGCTTAACTATTTTTATGATTTTTTAATTTTATAAAACAACCAATTATTAACTTAATCCTAAAAATATAAAACCAATACTAAATGCCATGCTTACTTTTTTTTAAAGTATTTTCATTAATTAATTAATATTTTAAGCAATTAAAAACCTAATAAAACTCCTAAAATGGCTAATACTTAATTAAAAAATTGTTTTAATAATTTTTATAAAGGTAATTCGGGTACGGTAAAAATCACGTGCTCACAGTATTGTACTGTATCGTATCAGATCAGATAGATCTATTGAGTGAGAGAAAGGGAGAAAACTCTAATTAGATATTCTTTTTTTATTGATAGAGATTCCCATTCATTCCTAGATTCCCGTCACTACTTGTCCCTACCTAACTATATGGTAGTGGTCTACGAAGCATTCATATTTTTGAGAATATTATTTATTTTTTTATTTTTTTTTAAACCCCTCCCAAATTAGGAGGATCCTTTAATTGAGAATTTAATTAAAGGATTTGAAAGATGGCATTGATTAGTTGTAAATGATCGACGAAAAGTGGATAAAAGTCACATTTTAAATATGTTACAATAAAGTTTATTTATGAAATGAAAGCACTGTTGCAATGTGAAAATATTTATCTCATACCATTTACCTAATAAAATTACATGACAAAATTTTATATGTTTATTTTTCTGTTTTGTGCATGTGTTACCTCCATTATATGAAAAATATTATACCTATTATAAAATACAGCTGCCACCTTTTCATATTAGATTATCTAATCAACTTATTTTTGAGACAATACATTACAAATATATCATTTAGTGTGCATGAGATTTTTGAGACAATACATTACAAATAGATAATAAATTTACAATTGAATCGCATAATCTATCTATATATTATCAAAGGAACAAACTATACTCTAGATAACCATATAATATTTATATCCGCACTGCATTAAAGTCGTTTAAGGGTGACAAAAATAATTATATATAAACTTGTTGAGTTCTCTAAGTTGTGAATGGGAAAAGAAGGTATGTTCTACGAAAAGGCACCAAAAAGTATCTTTTTCTCACTCATTTGTTGGCTATAAATAGAGGGGCCTTGCCTCATTTTTTAATACACTTAAACACACTTAATATTCTGAAAATTCTCTCCCTTCTCTTGCATTATTTTCAAAAGAGTTAATACCCTAAATTTTTTCTAACTATCACGTTTTTCTCAATTTCATACTTAAATTATTAGGTGTCTTCAAAACCATTCTGAATTATATTGCCCTTCGTACTAAAACCCCCTCCTGGCATTCTTAGAGGTGCGTCTGGTACACGCTCCTAAAAAACCCATAAACTATAACTTTTTGTCAGTTACCTGCTTAAACTATCTAGTGCTCCCAAAAGAAAAGGGCATATAGAGGCATTTATTAAAAATCATCATATATCATATAAACAAGATTATACAACATAAAACTTTGCAAATAAAAAATTAATCAGCCAACAACTATATTCTCTAATTCTAAATTACACAAATAATATTTAAGAGATTCAACTTTATTCTCGATAACAAGGTGTTGGTTTAATAAGAAGATTTAAGTAGGTGTTTTTTCAACTAGGAGTGTACAAGGAAAAACGATGGACCGCACCAAATCGATAATACGAAACCAAACCAACCCTATAGTATATTTGTACAATTTTTTAAAAGTATTCTATACATATAAATATTTATTGTAATGTAATTTATAAATCTTTTTTAAAACATTTCGCAGTTTATCTTTTGCTTATTTTAAGTTTGGACTTAACATTCTTGAATGGTGAAGATATTTTACCGTAACTCAAAGAAAGTTCAAATCAAAACTAATACTAACAAAAGAAATTCAATTCAATACTAGGAATGATGATAGTGCAAGATATCTATTTTTTAGGTTTACATTGGTTCATAATGAAAAAACATAACTTAGTTTATCTTTTCTCTTAATGCTTAGTTACGTAGTTAATAGTATTTTTAGATTATGTTAATTGTTATTATGGCTAATTAGCAATATTTTCTTTATGCAATTTTATTATCTTTGTTATTGAATATTTTAGTATAATGATATGATTTATCTTATAATATTGTGTTATTTTATTGAAAAATGCATTATGTAGTTGTATCTTACGACGACTAAAGAAATATTTGGAGCATAAGTTTCATATTTTGTGCTATAAAGACTTTACTGGAAAAAATCCAAAAATCCAAAAAATTCGAAAAACCCGAGAAACATCGAGGGAAAAACTCGACTCTGTTGGTTTGATTTGGTTTATAGATTTAAAAATCCGACGCCATTGGTTTGGTTTAGTAATTAAAATATCCGAACTAACACGACCTATGTACACCCCTACTTTCAACAATATGTGTAAAAGACATGAAAGAAGACTAAAAAAAAAAAATTATTTACTAGGAAAAAAGAGAGGGAGAAAATTTTCAGAGGAAATCAATATAGAGAACCGAAGAAAAAAATGAAGAAGAAGGTGAAAAATAAAAAAAGAAAGGTGAAAAATATGGAAGAATGGCGATTATAAAAGGAAAGACAAGGAGAATATTTAAAACAAAAACAAAGTTAAAAGAGGGTTAGGCTAATTAGCTATTACATTATATTGGGTGGGCCATTTTGATAGCTTTTTTCTCCCTATAAGGAGAATATTTAAAACAAAAACAAAGTAGCCACGAGCACCCAAGCTAGTGCATACACACATTATGCCAGGTAAGCAACGAAAGAGCTTAGATATGAAGGCCAATATAGTTCAGGGGGAGTTTGGGGACGCCGAATAGTTTAAGTAGGAAACTGACAAAAACGTGATAGTTCAAGTGTGATTTGTTTCACCATTTGAGTTTGTCGAAGTTCTGTGATTCATTGTGTGACTATTATAGAATATTTTTCGTTCTGTCCTAGAATAAATTAATCCAAATATATTAGACAACAGTAAGAGAATTAAATTCCTCAAGAACTAACACAAAAAACTTACAGGCTCAAAATATTTTTTGTTTATGTTTTTATTAAACGAACATCTCGGATCTTCTGATTATCAATTTATGAACTAACCTCATTATGCGTTATTCTTATAAGCGGTTCGTCATGGTTTGCAAATATACAAGTTTGTCTTTTTTTTTATTTAACTTTTTCTTTATATTATGCTACAAAAATTATGATTATGTTAAATAATTTTTATTATTTAATGCACGCATTTAATCTCTTTATGATTATTAACGTACTTAAATTATATTAAAATTTTGGCTCCGTTTCTGCCCTGTAAAATTTCACAAGTGGAGTTTGAGGATGATATTCTTCCGTTTTATAAGGACGGCTTTGTAAAATCCAAACAAGACCTGATGTAGAATCAACGGCTGCTATCTTTCCTTCAACTTTTACCAGGTGATAGTGCATATAGCAATCTATCCAACGTACATGATCATACCACAACGATGAGATAATTCTGAATACTTTTCTATATAATTATACAGATTTTGCGTCGGGGTTAATGGGTGTCCTTCAGCACTCGGTACGTAGAACGTCGATCCGCCCCTGCATCAATGTGAACTCCGCCTCCAGGAGATACTGGCTTAATATAAGATATATTGCTTTTGATCTCTCTCCACGATTCATCACCTAGAGTGAAAATCCAGTTTCTTGTCGACTTATTTTGACCATTATCATAAACTAGTGTCATCAAAATTTTATGCCTTCTTTTATACGAGTCAAAACCCATTGAACAATAGCAACGATGATCATTGTTTACAAAATTCTCTTGATCAACAACCCTATTTATAGGCTTTTGTTTTTGTCCTTTTCCTTTTCTATCTAGGATCTAATTTTGTTCTTTTTTATTTATGCTATCTCAATGAAATTAAAGAAATTGTAAATAAAGCAAAATAGTACGTCTAATAGTAATTAGGAATATTATAAACTTCAACTCTGCGTGTCGCTGACTCATTTTTTTTTTATGTGTTTTCACAAAAGAAATAAATATTTTTTCCCCTTAGCCGGCTGATGTTACCCTCTAATAAAAGTTATTTCCTAATTTCTAATATTTATTTATAAAACAAATAAATATTTTTTTAGTTATGGATACTGAAATGAAATATGATTAACAACTGACATTAGCTATATGATTAACAACGACTTAGTAATCATGAGTTAATGACAATAGTTAAAGTAATAAGTTCGTAGTGCCAAGAGGTGCAAAGTCAGGAATTTTGACACGGGAATTAAAAAATATCCAAAAATGTCACAAGGGTTCGAACCTATATTTCTCTTCATCTTAAGTGGATTCAATATTTTATATAAGCATATAAATATTTGTGTTTTTACTATAATTACTCAATATAACTTTCTGATAAAATTCATTGTATGTGGCTCCACCACTTTTAGCGTCAGCTCTGTGAATTAGACGCATGTCACGAGTTCGAAAGTCACCATTGATATACTTATCTGATTAAAGGATATGAGCCTAAGTTATAAGGTTATGATGAATCCATAACTGGTATCCGCCCCTTAAGGTAGGCTATACTCCTCGATAAATGAAATATATCATCTAAATTGAAAGAGAGTAGTACATGTTACTGTAATTAAGAGAAGAAAAAATGACTTATGATATGGTCACTAGTTTCCTATCCCTTGAGCCGTGCAATGTTGAGCAAAATGGCTATGACCCTTATCATCCAAGCGCAAATGGTCAAGCACAAATGGTCAAGCGGAGTCGACGAATAAAGTGATTATTCATAACCTCAAGAAAAGATTGAAAGCGGCTAAAGGAACTATCCCGAGGAATTACCCGGAGTTCTATGGGCATATGGAACTATGGCCAAGTCAAGTACAGAGAAAACCCCTTTTTCCCTCGTGTACGGTGCAGAAACTTTAATCCCGGTGGAAATAGATGAACCAACCTTGACATACTTCCAGGCAGATAAAGAATCGAACAATGAAGCAATGTTAGTCAACTTGGAACTACTCGATGAACGCAGGTGATTGGCGCATGTAAGAATGGTAGCTCGAAAGCAGAGAATGAAGTGGTATTATAATCGAAGAGCCAACCTCCGCTATTTCGAAGTAGGAGACTTGGTCTTAAGGAAAGTACATCACAACACACGGGGAAGCTAGGTCCAATGTAGGAAAGCCCTACCAGGTTTCAGCTATCACCGAAAAAAGTTCATACGAGCTGGAAAACCAAAATGGAGAAAAGTTGCCCCGCAATTAAAATGTGGTACACCTCAAAAGATATTATTGCTGATGAACATTATCTGATCAGAAAGTATGTGCTGCACTCTTTTCCCTTCGTTTAGTTTTTGTCCCAATTTGGTTTATCTGGCAAGGTTTTTAACGAGGTAGCAACAGAAAGCATATTACGAAGACAACATCAATAAGACCTTTAATAGCAAGGCACACAAGCAAAGATCCACTCGGGGATGATTAGATAATCTTTTTCTCAATAGCAAATTCTCACCGGGAAGTTAAGTTTGCTATTGAGCAAAGGTTTCCAGATCGTTCACGAGCACAAACTACTAAGGGGTTTTTAGATAGTCCTTCGCTCAATAGCGTAAGTTCCTAAGGGGAAGTAAATTGTGTTACCAAGTTAAGGATTATCTAACACTACATTAGTGGAATCTTCGAAGATACAAGACTTCCAGTTTTCTAATTCATACTCATCGCATTCGAACACTGGGAGGGATGATGTGAGGAAACAACAACAATGACCGGCACGTCGATCGTGAAATGAAAAACTGGAAATATAATTACATCATCCGGACCGGGAATTGTACGGCCAACCCCGTAGAAACAAGTTGTACAAGTTTGCCACAAGTAATGGCAATTTTTTTCCAGCATAGCACATGCTTATGTATCTTTGAAAATAGAAGAAATAAAATGAATTTCTTTTTTTTAAAATCTTTTTTCTTGTCTGAAAAATGAATTAACTTTGTCATTTGAAAGTTAAACAAGTACTTCAAATACTAGTACCGTAATGAACAGGAGATGTCCTCTTTAAGAGTACTGTAAATATAAGAAGGCCCTCTCTTATAAAAACCCTTACGTTAAAGGGTTGGTTCCGGAAGAATTTTTGCCCGGAATCAAAAATGTCATCGCGGATAAATACACCTGAAGCCGTATACGAAAGGACGCAAAAAGTAAACTTGTCAAATACTTATCAAAGGCCTCATGGAAAAGGGCTGATACTCAGAGTCAAAAATGCTTTCGGGGAGAATATATCCAAAAGTTTCACATAACAAGATAAATGATTTTGCACAAAATACTTAAAGATAATGCAAACATTAAAGCCTTGCATAAATATTCTAACGAAAAGAAGGCTCAAACAATACTTGAACAGAAGATGTTTTTATTTACAATTTTAGCCGCTGATGTTACCCTCTAATAAAAGTTAATTCCTAATTAACTGTCAACGTAATTCTGAATATTCCACCAACCTTGGGATTCACTTTTTATGTTAGTTATGGATACTGAAATGAAATATGATTAACAACTGACATTAGCTATGTGATTAACAACTTAGTAATGATGAGTTAATGACAATAGTTAAAGTAAAAGTTCGTAGCGCCAAAAGGTGCAAAGTTCAGGAATTTTGAAACGGGAATTAAAAAATCCAAAAATGTCACAAGGGTTCCAACCTATATTTCTCTTCATCTTAAGTGGATTCAATATTTTATATAAGTATATAAATATTTTTTACTGTAATTACTCAATATAATTTTCTGATAAAATTCATTGCATGTGGATTGAATATTAGACGCATGTCATAGAGTCCGAAAGTCACCATTGATATACTTATCTGATTAAAGGATATGAGCCTAAGTTATAGGGTTATGATGAATCCATAACTGGTACCCGCCCCTTAGGGTAGGCTATACTCCTCGATAAATGAAATATATCATGTAAATTGAAAGGGAGTAGTATATATTGTTGTAATTAAGAGAAGAAAAAATGACTTATGATATAGTCACTAGTTTACTATCCCTTGAGCCGTGCAATGTTGATCAAAATGGCTATGACCCTTTGGAAAATGGCCTGTACTGTTGCGGAAGCCAAATGTATATAGTGTGAATAAGTCATAACTACTATACCAAAAATTATGACAGCCACCAAATAATAAATAGACAATAAAGCAACAATAAAAGGAACACCAGAATTTACAAGGTTCAGCCAATTTTACCTACTTCCTCGGACACAACCAATATTTTATTCCACTCCAAAAATACAAGTGAAATAATACAAAAGAGAGAAGATACAAATGCCTTAAGAAGATATGAAGGCAAATGAGAGGTGTATTTAAATCCTAAACATTAGGCCTCCTTTTATAGGAAAAAATCCCAACTAATTTTTTAAACCCACCGATGTGGGACTTTTGACAAACTAACATGTACCTTAGTCACAAAGAATTGGCTTATTCTCTTAATACTTACACAGCCGTTTTTAAGAGCAATGTTGCTAGCATGTTTTCCAGTTTGTCCAATGAAAGTGTGGATTTTAAAAGGCTAAGGAGAACACCAGGTGGCGAATTGCTTGGGAGCAATAGCAATAGCTTTTATAGTGACATGCTTCATGTTTTGCGTATTATGATGTCCTGTGAGGCTTGTGTTATGCTCTCTTAGCGGGCAAGTGTTTTGGAGAAATGTAGAAGGTTATTAACCTTTCCATTCAGACCTTATATTATAATTTTCATGTCTTTCACTTGTACGGTTGTTTATGTCGCTACCCCTAAAACATATATTGGCTTGGAGACAAAAGAAGCAGAAAGCTGTTATATGAGATATATATGTCCACATATTCAATTTGGGCATTTTGTGGTCAATTTTTCAACTTTGGAAGCCTTTGAGGGAGAGAGTTTCATTTGAACCATAATGGACCCTCTTTTCTTGGGTGATTTATGGAAAGCAATGCATTATTACCCTGCTATTTTCGACTCCCTTGATGTCATGCTGCCAATAGTGGCGGATTCAGAATTTTAAAGTTATGTGTGCTTGCCGATAAAGACTCCAAAAGGAGGAAAAATGAATTTACTTGTAGGTGCAAACTCAATAGTTATCTAAATATTTGTACAATTCCCCATGTAATTTACTTAATGGTCAAAGTTAAGAGGTGCTTAAGTACCCACAAGTGCTCATGTGCATCCGCCACTGGCTGCCAAAGTATGACACTAGGCAGGCGAAGATAGAGCAATTTTACTTTGCAGAGGAGATTAAGCAAATTGTGAGTTGCGAGGGACAAGCTCGAGTGGAAAGGGGGATGCGTCGAGCAGGTTTTCAGGCAGCGCCAATTAAGATGGTGTGACAAGCAAAGCAGTGGCAGGCCAAAGTGAAATCAAAGCCTATTGTGACTGCCTCTTGCTGGAAATGCTGATCAACTCACTGCCTTTGCCACAATTTCCATTCATGGTATCACAGAAATTGTGGAAATTCCTAATAAATGAGTGAATGTTAGTGTGCCTAGTTTCAACCTCGAGTACTAGTTTTAGGATCTCCTATCTGAAAGTCTTAAGGAAATTATTCTCCTCACAATACTCGAGGTTGATGGAATACTGGTCGTTAGTTCATAAATGGAGAATCAGAAAATTCGAAATGTTAGTTTAATAAAACAGAAACAAAAAATATTTTGCGCCTGTAAGTATTTTGTGTTCGTTCTTGAGAAATTTAATCCCTTATTGTTGCCTAATGTATTTGGATTAAGAAATATTTAATAGTGATTTATAAGAAATATTTAAGATAAATTGTGAAATTTTTTAAGAAATATTTATAAATTTATTACAATAAATATTTATATGTACAAAATACTTTTAAAAATTGTATAAATATATTATAGGTTGGTTTGATTTCAGATTATCGATTGGTTTATCATTTTTCTTTGTACACCCCTAGTTGAAAAAACACTCATTTCTATCTTTTTGTTAAACTAACAGCTTGTTATAGAGAATTAAGTTGAATCTCTTAAACCTTATTTATGTAATTTAGAATTAGAGAATATAATTTTTAGTTGATTAGTTTTTTAATTGTTTTATAATTAAATATTAATATTTAGTGTATAAATTCTTTTTCGTTAATTATGGTATTCATTTAGTTTAGTTTGTAACTCTTTCTTATTGCCTTATTTTATAAATAATAATTTGTTACTTAGAAAACTAAAATAATCTCAAATTTCTTAGAGTTAATAATTTTTTAGATTGGTCAAATATTATCTTTTTGTTCAAGTATAACAAAATTTTAAATTAGCTAAATTTATATTTGTTAAATAAAAATAAGCAAAAAATTATTAGAACTATAGAGTGTCGGCTTTAAGATGATTTCATTCTTAAGATCACGCTATGAACAAAAAGGACAAAAAGTTGCTTCCCGTTACCATATATATTAATAATGGTTGTTTCCGACTGAACTCTCTTACACAAAATTCTGGGTCCACCATTGATTATTATTGTATATTAATTTGAGATTTAAATAAAAACTCATAAACTTTAAATTCTGGCTTCGTCTCTCTATATATACATAAAACTGTACAGGTCTATATAGAGTCTGGTCCTAGCCTCGTCACTACCTCGCCGGGGTTCGGCCAGGCACTTACCAGCACATGGGGTCGGTTGTGCTGATACTACACTCTGCACTCTTTTGTGCAGATCCCAGCACTGCAGATTTCGGACCGTAGGGAGCTTCCAGCTTCTTGCTTATCAGGCGACCCGAAGTAGTATTGCAGGCGTCCGCAGGCCTTGGTGTCTCCCGCTATCTATTCTACCTGTTTCTTTTATGTAGTCCCAATGACAGTACTTTGTTATTTCTTTCAGACCCTTATTTGTAGTATTCTTAGACAGTCTGTGAAGCTGTGACACCAAATCTTGGGTAGTTTCATTAAAGAAATGTATTAGCGGTATCTTAAAGTTTGAAATTTTATTATTCCGCTCGTTCAGTTATGATGTTTATATTATGATTATATTATGAGACTTTGATTTCTTATGTTATATTTAGTTTATTTAATTCTTTTATTATATACATAACAGAAAATGGGCGGGGAAATATTTGAAACATTAAGCAAACTTTGCGTGACACCAGCTTCTATATACTCCACTTAAATTCCCCGCCCCCAAACCTCCCAAACCATAACCGTTTCTTCCATAGCAAGCTTTCTACTTTCCATTGCAGAGAAAAACTTGCAGTTCCATTACATAGAAAGATGAGTTCTAGTGATAAAGAAAACGAAGAAGAAAGCTCAGAGAGTATGGAAGAAGAAGAAAGCCCAGAGAGTATGGAAGAAGAAGAAAGCCTAGAGAGTATGGAAGAAGAAGAAAGCCCAGAGAGTATGGAAGAACAAGAAATACCAGAGAGTATGGAAGAAGAAGAAAGCCCGGAGAGTATGGAAGAAGAAGAAGAAAGCCCAGAGGAAGAGGAGGACGAGGAGGATTGGGTTACTGTAATGACGAACGGCGCTGAAAAGCTGGAACTGTATTGGAAGGAATTATGTAACCAGACAGCTGTACCGCTAGTTAAACGATTTTACATGTATGACAAATGTGTTGAGTTACTCAAGATTCTACAAACTGTTGATCCAGGTAACTAATAATCGTTAAGATTTTCAATAATTCGATGATCGGAAGCGAAATTCGACGAGGTATTGATGAATTTTACATGAAATTTGCAGAAAGCAAATCGGCACGTAATGCAATGTACCATTACTTGGCCGGAAGGATAATTGATGCACTTCCCGACTATAACGACATTGCAGAGATGCATCTGTTGAGAGCCGTGAGTGAAGAACAGAGATCGATTTATATCGTTTTTTTAAATTTTTTTTCATAATCTCCAATTACTGATTTGTTGTATGTTTCAACTGTTTAATTGTTCCTTCAGCTTATCATAAATCCAAGACATTCAGATACTTGGAGATGTTTGGCCAACTCGTATGCGAAGAAAGGAAATCGAATTGTCGCCAAAATCTGCATTGAGACTGCTCTTAAGAGGCTGGTAACTATTCTGTTTTAGAAGTTTTAGTTAAGTAATCCATTAGTATATCTTTAAGCTAATCAACAAAAAGCGATCAGTTTCTTTTTAGGTATTATTTTATTCATTTCAATTGAATGGTACTTCATTTCAATTGAATGGCTGCTTCCTGAATAAAAAATGAAAATAGTGAAATTGCAAAAAAGAAAAAAAGAAAAAAAGAAAAAAAAAGAAAACAGAAAAAAGAAAAAAGAAAAAAAAGTGTTTATACATTGAACATATAGTGATTACTACAGTAAAATATAAATCTATTTTTTTTGGTTGAACATTAAATGTCTAAGGGGGTGAATAACAAAATAATACAGGCTTTTGTCTCAATCTATAATATAATATATTATAAATATTTAGGCATTAAAAAATGCTTGGCATTTGAAGGATTTAAATTCGTTTGACCTACCAGATTTATTTAATATTATAAGTTCTATCTATTAAACTAAATGTCATGTTGTTGTTATTATTATTATTATTATTATTATTATTATTATTATTATTATTATTATTTTATTTTCAACTTATTACTTTCATTCAATAAACTTATAGATAACAGTTAAATAACATCTTAAACTTTGAGTTTATTATTTAACATAAATTGTAATATAAGGGATATATCGAGTACTTCCGTTTTTGGCTAATGCATTTAAAGGAAGAAAAGCGGAAAAATCATAATATAAAAACAAAAAATTATGTATATTCATGAAGAAAATAAACCACTTACTGAATTATAAAAGAATTATGCTCATACACAAGGTATATATAAGATGGAAAACTTGAATAGCTGAAGAACAACCATAAGGGATCTAAGAATTATGAGATATGTTCCATTTGAGATGCATGTATTATTAGGATTTTCAATTGACAAAAATGGTGTCACTTTCATCTTTTATTTGTTCAGCGGCGTCCAGAGAAGGGAGCCCTTTGCAAGATGTCATTGCTTGCAGCTTGGATTGCTCAAGGTGAAGTATTTCTGTAAGTCTACACTACTTAGCCATTAAAAAAGTTTTAACGATATCCCCTGATTTTCTATCAGATGATGTAAATGGAGGAGAACTCATTGCAGAAAGCATAAAAAGGGCTCATGAAGCAAATGATCTTGACAATACGGATGGGTACTGTTGGTGTAAGTCAGTTGCTATTTGGTTTACCTAGATAAAGAACTAATCCACACTAAATACATGTTTTAAAATACATAATGTTTTTTATAGATGCCCTAGGAAGGGCATACCAGTGTTACTTTCTTCAAACTGGAGAGTGGGATTTACATAACCTTCAATTTGCATCAAACGCATATGTGGAAGCGGTTAGTATTTGTCTTGCTAATTACAGCAGCCTGTTAAGCCCCTTTTAACTAATTTTGAGAGTTGTGACCTATTTTTTCAGAACAAGGATGAAGAAAGGAAGATATTTTACACCGACCTGATTTATCAGTGGGCCCTGGTAAGGCCTTTAAGTGCCACCAATTATAGCCTGCAGCAATGCACTTAAGTCTATTACTATATCTTTCTGATATATCTGGATATATTGCTGATATTTCTATTCAGGTGGATACAGCCTTGGAGAATTACGAAAGAGCGCTTATGGGGTTCGCACTTTCTGTGCAGTCAAATCCTGCACTTGATGGTACAAAAGATATGAACATGATGATTAGACTTCTGGACAAATTAGACATGTTGCTTAAGGTGAGGTTAATTTTTTTTTTGGTTAGTTAACTAAAGAATCGTCAAAGTTATCTTCTTATTATTAATTCTAATGACACCATTAGAATCATTAGAGAATTCTATATTAGTTTCTTCAGGTGTATGGTTAACAGCATATATGTGAAGTGTCAGGCACTAATATCTAGTTATAGGAGTTTTCTGGGCAGTTGCGCATCTGATATGTCCCTGACTTACAAAGCGTGAAGCAGTAGAGCACTATAATCAGTTCATACGTATTGCCTGTCACTAATATGGACTTCGAACCTGTTCAAACACAGATTCCATCATCAGAGTTGCTTAATGGGGACAGCATTCTGTTCCCAGATATGCATAATGTATTAATATGGTTGTCTTTTGAGATACTCGATATCTTCAAATTTTGATGTGACAACCCGTGAGTACTAATAATTGCTAGTGGGACCAGATGTAACATGAAATTAGGATTAATGGTACGGTAGGAGAAGCACCCAAAAGAGGAGAAAATTGTAATGCTTTTCAATCATTTTCTAAAATTGATTAAATATTAAGGATTGAGGTGTAGTTGCTTGATGAATAGATTGATTTGCCAAATACTGCAAAACTAGATAAATCTGAATCGCAGTAGGCAGTTAAGATTTCGTATAGAGTTGTTTGGAGAGGAGGGTTCAGGTTGGATGTCTTAAGTTAGATATGGGAATCGTTGTGCTAAACAGATCAACTAGGTAACTTTGTGGATGCACCAAAGTCTTGGAAAAAATGTCTCCTTGTTTGTTCTTTTCTGAATCCTTTAAGTTATATAAAAGGATGAAAGTATTTTCACTAAGAGAAAAAGAAAACTTATTGCTGGCCTAGGTAGAAAATGGTACTCAAACATGGTGAAGGTATCCCCTCCGGGAAAAGGTTTAAGCTTTCAGCATATGACACCTCTCTAAGACAAATAGATGAAAAAAATAACCATTTCTTGCTTCTGCACGTGTAGTCCAATACCCTTTTAACTAGTTGAGGTAATTGCACTATAGCCTTATATTGGCTGTACTGGTGCCTAATGATATTCCTCCTGTTTAAATTTTTAGTTGTTCTTCTTCTTTCATCTCTGCACAATTTTTAAAGGATATAAAAAGTTATATGAAGATGTCTTTTCAAATACAATGTCTTAGATTCTGTGTTATTTTGAATGTTTACTACTTTTGAAAGCTGGGAATACGGTCAACTATACGTGAGCTTATGAAGGATGCAGCTAAATTCGATGATCCTGCTATCTTTCAAGGTAAGATTAAGGCTAGTTGTTTGGTTAACTTTTTTAGTTGGGTTAACCTTTCCCCTGTAAATAACTCAGATCACTTCCTGGAATTTGTCTCTCCTTAGCTGTTTAAGTTTTGTGTCTCTTCTGTTCGTAACTTTGCATCCCCTGGATGTCTTAATGATATTTCACTTCATCAGAAAAGAAAAGAGTAAGGGTAAGAGTGGGGAAACAAAGAGGTTTTAGATTATACTCTCCATATGTTGAGGTAAAAAGTACTTCCCTGCAGTGAGTCCTTCATACGAAGAAGTGACCGTGATGGATCTCCTACCTGGCGGTCACAATGAAGGGTTTGCAGTTTTAGCAAAGGTTTTGTACCCGGTTTACAATGATAAAGTATATCCATTGTAAGTTATTTCACCTAAGAAGAGCTCATAACAATCCATCATCTTTTCACTTTTCATTTTCAACATTCCCTTTCACTCTTCTATTGTAGATACTATGTGCTATGTGATACCAATCTGGACAGTTTCATACTTACAGTGCATGGCATACGCAAAATGGCAGTAAGTCTACTTCACTGTGCTGTTTTGATGTTTTTTTGGCATATTTGTATTATCATCAGGATCTCAATGGACCCAAAAAAAGAAGAAGATGGTATTAATACATCATTTTATCAGAGAGGCAGAGGCTAGCTAAGAAACTAATATATTTCAGATATTTACATCTCAGCTGAACAATATGTAAATGATGTTATAATATTAAACTACTGATGATTGACAGATCAAAAGAGGAGATGTAATCACACTGTTGGACCCTTACTACAGGTTGGTTAATTTCGACTGGCAAGAAAAGGTAAACTCCTTCATTTATTTAGCTTTCACATTAATTAGTCAACCCAACTTTTCCCTCTCCTAACTTATATTTAACTTGTTATCTTTTGCCACAGCTTTACAAGTTCAAGTCTGTGCGAGTGAATTTGCCGGCTCAAGTTCTTGTAAATGGAGAAGCAGTGCCGGATCATCTTGTCATTCGTCGACCACTCGGTAGAAAACCTAAACGTTGGGGACTCTAATCTTCTTCTGTAAGTATGTGAAAGATACCAAGATAAATACAGTTGATATGCTCAGTAAAACAAGGTTTCATGTACATACAGGTCAAGCAAGCAAAACTAGGAAAATAAAAGCTTGTCATACATGCTGTGCGTGTGAAAATTGACACGAAATATGCTGTTTGCTTATTTTATTTCCATACATCTCAAATAATTGCTCTAATTTGAAAGTTATAAGCTAACACAACAGTTATTTATTGGTTTATATTTCAATAGAAGAATCTAATCTTCTTCTGTAGGCATGTAACTTCACTGTATTTGTTATCCAAAGTTCTCTTTCCTTGCCATCTATTCACATGTTATATTTTTTTGCAGTACTATCAGTTCAAATCAGTGCGAGTCGATTTACTGCAACAAGTGCTAACAACTTCATGTAAACGGAGTAATTGTGTGTGCAATGTACCCCTAACTCAAGGAAGCATAAGAAGTCTGTGTTCTCTTACATCTGTGTGTAGATAACAAAGAATAATACTGAGATGGCTTTTCATGTAAATAGTACTAAAGAAAACAAAACTGATGATCAAACTTCCCACCAGTCAAGCAGAATGCTTTCTACGGCTGTGGCATCATCTTTTTCATGCGGTCTTGAATGCTTGTCTAGTTTCTTTACCAAAACTGAGCTTCTTTCATTACTAGTTGTTCTATAGTTCTGTGATTACTGCATTTCGATTTGAGATGATTTTTCCTGTCTAAGTAGATGATGCACGTGAAGCGGATGCCCTTTATGTTGCTCGGACTCTTGGAAAATATCGCCAGGTGCGTGTTAGATCCTCCAAAAATAGTGTATTTGGAGGATCCGACATGGGTGTGGCAACAGTCCGCGCAACATAGAATGCCCGATATGTTCTCTTTGTAGTAGTCTTACTATCTACCATTCTGATTACTTGTCTACTTTCATTCGATACTTCCTCAACGACCTCCACCTCTTTTGTCCAAATCCCACGAAACTAATTGTTCTCCTGGTAATCTCTTTATTTACAAAAAAAGAAAAATGGGGACTTTGGTCCCTGGCTTACTACTACATTTCCTTGTTTTCCTCCCAGTTTTAGTCCTTATCTATGTAAATCTGTATTATTGCTACTAGGTGTACTATTTGGCTTTTATTTACAGTACTTTAAATTTCATTGAGATGGCATAAGCCGAAAACAACAAAGATCTGACATGGAAAAGGAAAAGGACAAAAACAAAAGCCTAGCTGGTAATTAATTGTATATGGTGGTGTCAAATAGGGGAGTTGGGCCAAGACGTGTCAAAACGGATTGAGTCAATAATTGATCCGTCCAATTTGAGTCATAACCCAACCCGTCTAATTATTATCAAGCTTTACTTAATATGCACTGTTTTCTTATGAATTATATAATTACTAAATAAGACCTTTTTTTTCTTTTGTTATGATCATATATAACATATCAAATAACAAAAAATTATTTCTAAGATATTTTGGCAAAGTTACTTATGGATCAATTTGGGTTAAAAATCAGTCCAACTTTAAATAGGTTGAGATGAGTTGGATCAATATGAGCCGAGATCGAAAGCAATATACCTTATATTAACCCAGTATTGCTAGAAGGGGGAGTTCACATTGATGGAATTATCTATTTCTTTAGTGATCGTTACTACAATAGTTTTGAAGTTCAGATTGTGGCGTTTAATGTTAGTACTGAAAAATTCAGAATATTTCATCGTTGTGGAATGATCATGTACGTTGGATAGATTGCTATACACAATATCAATTGGTAGAAGTTGAAAGAAGAATAGTAGCCGTTGATTCTTCATCAGTATGGAAAGAAAGAATACAAGCTCATGTTTGGATTTTACAAAGTCGACCTGATGAAACAGAAGAATGGGTGCATAAAAAATTGGTATTTTGCACAGGGTCGAATCCGATTGCTTACATAGGGAGTACCGGTTTTAAGATTTGACGACTAGCGTCGATTGAAGTCGCCATCCGATAGTTCGAGACCGGGACATCGAGAAGAGAAGTTCGAAATCGGGACATCGAGAAGAGAAGTCCGAGTCCGGATGTCATCTGAACGAAACTCGAAGTCAAGGCGTTCGAGACGAGATCGTCGAGGTCGATCAGGGTAAAACATCCTATGGTAAAATTATCAGATTTGCGTAACTGAAGGACCGAAAATCTCTTGATATGTAAACATCACTGCGGGAATCGCGGCTCAAATCAGTAAAAACGTTGAAAACAATTAATTCTAGGGATATCTTACCTTGTAAATAAGATTTTTTACCTTGTATAGAATTTTTTTCCCCTCTTATATAAACAGGCAGCCTTATTGTAAATGAGGAGACACCATCTACGATCAATATACAAAAAGCTATAGCCTATTTTGCTCGTTTATCTGCTTCATATTTTATTTTCAAAGGATTCTAACACAGAAAAACTACTCAATATTGATGGTTTGCTCTCTTCCTTGTTCACTGAATTTAAGCTCTATTTCCGTTCATTCTTTAACTGTATTAAACCAGGTCACATATCCTTAAAATCACATATAAATTTAATTGTTATTCGTAGTCAAGGATAAACATATTTAAAGAAAATGAAAATTTTTGCATTAATGGGGGGAATATCTTATTAGTTAACCACATTAGAAGCCAAATTTTATTTTTTTTATTTGATATGAAGAAACAGTGGTGTGAGCTACTGAAATCTTGGGATTTGCTAGGAAAAAGGATATGATTATTGGTATCTATAGTTATAATGAGTATAGTCTTTACTCCTTATAAGGACATATTTGATGTTACACGTAATTTTTTTTTTAAATAGAAATTTGTTTCTTTCCTTTTGGTGTTTAACTATTAATTATACTCTATGTCCAAATATAACCTTGTTACAGCACTTTTGAGCAGGTTAGTGTGTTTTGGGCTAATTTTGACAGCCTAGTTAGATTGAACTTGCCGCATAAATTGGAAGGTGGGAAATGTAAAGGTGAAAATAGCACGTGCTAGCTAGTGTTCGGACTGATAATTAAAAAATAGCTTGCGTTTGTAAAGTTATTGAAAAATAATCATTATTTTACAGCAACACGGAAAGTTCCAGCATAATATACTGGAGATTGGTGCACCTGTGTATGAACTTCCAGCATATTATGCTGGAACTCTAGCACGCGAAAAGTTTCAACATAATATACTGGAGATTGAAGCATCTGTGTATGAACTTCCAGCGTATTATATTGGACCAGTATATTATGCTGGAAGTTCACATGTAAGAAATTTCGAACTCCAGTATATTATGCTGGAATATTTTTCGGATTTTGAATAATGTTTTCTTTCAGATTTATCTTTACATGAAAAGTGACTAAATCTCGATTACTTTTGAAACCGTGGCTATTTTTGAATTACCACTTGTAAATCTAGCTATTTTTTAATTTCGCCGAATGTAAAGTGCCATTGCTTTATGATTAGTGTAAAATATAAGTATCTTTACACAAATAACCGATTGTATTCACTGTTTATTTTTTTTTTAACTGGTATATATAAATTTTACATTGATAATAGTTTTACACAATATACATGATTTACACATTACACTTTACATCCGGCAACTATATTAAATTTAGAAGAATTAACCCAATTAGCCGTCCACCTAACCGCTTAAACTAAAAATAGCCGGTGAACGTATAATATATTCATAATTTATGTATTATATATGTATAGTTGTATATATATATAAAATATGTACATAACTAAAAAAAGTAAGTAATGAATATAACCAACTATTTATATAAAGATCCCTTAAATTTGAGCAGTTGGGTGGGCGGCTATTTAGTTAATCAATTATACTTTAGCACCCTTAGTTAATTTTCTACTTCAACTTTGTCTGTTTAGTTTGGCTTTACATCATTAATTCATTTCTTCCATTAAACAATTAATCATTCCTATGATAACAAAACAACCCTAAAAATTCCAATAATGAATCATCTAATACTACTATGGTACTCCTCAAGCTTGATTATTTAATTTTCGGGTTCTTTTTTATGGAAATATTTTTAAATCCTGAACCTATGTTATTAAAATTGATCGATCGGCCGAAACAGACTGCATTCGTTAGTGAAAAGTATATAGGTAATTTGGAAGCAACTAAAAATATATATTTCTTTTTTTTTTCTCTCATTATATTCTGGTAATTTAGCTTAGGCTTTTGATATTATAGTTCGTAATTTGTTTCTTTAGTCCCAACTTCTTTGAGACAGGCTACAATTGTTGGTTTGTATAATTCGTTTCTTTAGCAATTGGAATATGTATTAAATAAAATATTTTAACGTACAAAATAAAATTTGAAAATAATCAGTACGAAATTTGCCGCAATGTTCTCTGTTAAATACATTTTTCAATTATGTTACAAACTTTGGAAGTTTAACAATTAAAAAAAAAAAAAAAAAGAGTTTCTTCACATGTACAATAGATCCAACTATCGCTGTGTTTACCTTAAATTTCGGATAACAATTGAATTTATACGTGGTTTTAAGGATACGTGGCCTAATTTGATACAAATGATGAATAAAATAGCGAAAATTGAAATTAAAGGATAAATAGAGAAGAAAAGCAAACCAACTAAGTTAGATACTCTTGACCGTTGAATAATCCTTCTTGAGCAGAATCATATTATAACAAGAATTGAAACAATAAAGGGATTTAAGAGAGCAATAAATTGTTTCTTTCTTTCTATTGATGATTCGTGTAAAAATGTGATGCCCCTGTAATCGGTTCTATCCTCCCTTTATATAGTGGGGAGACCATACATTTGGTAAATCACTATACAAGGTGAGAGTCTCTATATAAGGTAACATATCTCCTGATATTTGCCAATTAAATGATTCTATTGATCAGTGCCGAGATTCCTGTCGTGATGCTTATCCTATCATGGATTTTTCGGTCTTCCGTCATTTAAGTTTAACGATCTACACTTGAATATTTTCGGAGTCAAGCTCGATGGGCTTGGTATTTTCGAGGTTGGACATTCTGACTTCGTATTCCAGTTCGATGACTTTCAGGCTCGATCTTCGATCATACACACTTAGACCCCGATTTATCGAGCAATAGTTGAACTCGATGCTAACTGTATTGAGTCGATTTCGATTTTGACCGCATACACGCTGCAATCCTTATCCATAGTGCAAGATCTACAACAAGTGAACATTTAAATATTGATATGTTATGTTAATTATTTTTTGCTACATATTTGAGAGTTATAAAGTTTCAGAAATAATCTGCATATCACATATTTCTTATATAAAAGAAACATATATTTTAGTTAATTAAAGGTTAAAGTGCTTAGCCAAATATGATAAGAACTAAATCAGAAAATTACCAATAACTGAAGAGATTAGAGAAAGAGATTAGAATTATCAAAAAGAGAAATAAAACATTGCATAAATAATTGGGCGGGAACAAGCTGTTAGGAGAGGTAGGTAGTCATATAGTTTCATTATTTAGGCTCAGGCCCCAGAAATTTAATTTCCTTATTCTTTTTTCTCATCTTTATAAAAGTTATCATTTTAATTTTCGGGAACGAATTCATCGCCGTATGACTGACCGGCGATTATTAGCGATTCCGGTTTCATGCAGGCGAGTTGCAGCCTGCAATTCGAACTGAGGACGGATTTTTGGGGTTGCTCACCCTCGCGGGATCGCGACCCTTGATCCCGGCCATGTGTGTCGCCCGGGGCATAAGGGGCATGATAATCAAATCTCATAAATAAATATAATTAAATTCTAACTACAATTAGTATTAAATATCACGTTATCATAGATTATGATAATCTTTTAGCGGATTCAAGATAATTATAGACAATCAATTCTGAATATAAAATATTAAATATTACATTATCCGAAATCATGATAATCTTTCACCGGATTAAATAAAATTTTCAAGAAAATTTTATAAGTAACATATTAAATGTTCTATTCATGAATAAGACCAAATACTTAGTATATGGACTTGATAGCAAGTTAATTAGAAGAAAAAGGGAAGTAAAGAAACATAACAGAGAATATTAGGGGTGGAGCTGTAATTTCTGAAAATTACAAGCAAAGAAAACGTGACTGCTTATTTAAAAAATTCCCCCAAAAAAACCATAACTGTATAACTTCTCAGTTGCAGACTTCAGTACTCTTCACGCTTTCACATACATTTCAACTGTTTTTCACTTCGTTTTTTCTCTATCGGAGAAAATGAGCAGTTCTGCCGGAGGAGCTAGCGGAGGAGATGCCGGAGGAGACGCCGGAGAAGAGAATGTGTTTTCAGAGGTGATTGAATTCGCTAAATCAATCGATGATTTTCGCAATCACTATTTCCTCCCAAGTCGTCAAGAAAAAATGGCTATACTGAAAGAACAAGCTGATCGTGCTATCCAAATACTCGACGCTATCCCTAAAGGTAATTGAATTCTTAGAAAAATGCATTGAATTCCGAGTTTAAAAATGTAAAAGTATATATTCAGATGCATTGAATTTGGACTCTGAAGTTCTATATTTGTTTTACACGATTACTCTCTTCTTTTTAATGTATTTGTTTTGGTTTAAATCATGTTTTATAAGAAAAAAAAGAAAAAAAAAAAAAAGCAATGGCGAGAAGATCAACCGATGTACTTGTACTTGAATTCTTCGGAGAACGCATTGAGTGAGTTCTAAAACGTAAAGTTGAAAAAGTATTGAAATGCAATTAAATCTCTTAATTAGCCACGTAATCTCTAGTGTTTTGAATGTAAATTGTGGTTTAATAATGTTTTTTACGTCGAGTAGAGAAGCGGCAATCGCAGGAGGATGATGCGATGCATTTGTACTTGAGAGGGAAGTTTCTGGATGTGTCTCCTGGTTATAATAAGGAAGCAGAGCAAAGTTTAACAAAAGCTGTGAGTAAATCTCAAAGGAAATTTCACATTTATGTGTCTCATTAGTTATGGTTCATTTTCATGACTGCCTATTTGTGTAACAGCTTCAGTTGAATCGTTATATGGTGGATGCGTGGATATGCTTAGGAACTTGTGTTTGGAAACGAGGAGATCTTGATAAAGCTAAAAGTTGCTTTAAATTTGGCCTTGAACAGGTCATTTTATATGTTGCTTCTTGGATTTTAATTTGAGTTTTGTTAGCGATCAATTTAGTTCTTGAAAATACTGATGGATATATCTGCATTTGTTGTTTTCAGGATCCGAAAAATTTGGAGCTATTACGTCAGTTATCAGTGCTCGAAAGAAGACAGTGCACTGGTGAAATAGGTAAAGTTTTGTACTTCCTTTGGAACTTCTAACATTTTGAATTTTGAACCTTAAGTATGTAGTCACATTTTTATAGAGAGTGCCTGCAGTATTAATTGATTGTATTCAACTTTCCAGAGGTTGAAGATCCAGAAGAAATCATTGCTGAAAGTATTAAGCATGCCAAGGAAGCAATTGCTCTGGATATCCGGGATGGAATATCGTGGTGTAAGACTGCATTTTGTACTTCTTGGATATACTTGCTATTGATACATAAATAGCAGTTCCTGAAAAAGCATATTGCTTTAAGGAAGAATAATAAGTTTCTTGGTCGTAAACTTGATAAAATTTAAATAGTAAAGGAAGGAGGATGAAGAACCAAAAATGTCAGGGACTGAAAATTAACTGTCTATGATTAAACTGAGCTGCGCCACTCTAGGATTAACTTTTTTAATTTGTTCTAGTATGATCCTGAAAATTGTGTTTATCAACTATGTCGCAAAGTCGGAATGTCCACTAAACATGTCTTTCTGCTCTTAATCTCATCTGATTTATTACATTTATACATACTAAAGGAAAAAGGGATTTCTTTTAACGTGATATACATTCTGGTATACTCACCTTATAATGGTGAGTGTAATTTTCTCCACTTAATTACTTTGGGGGATATGGTAGCAAATTAAAACAATTTCTAATCCCAGGATTCTCAATATGTAACTTAGATATACCTGAGACCACCTGTGCTTACTATGTAACTGAGACCACCTGTACTTACCATACATCATGCCAAAATTTAGAAGTACCAGATAACTTTTGTAGAAGATTGAAAAAAATGAAGGAACTGAAACTATGTAGGTGATCTGGAGCATATACGTATAAACTATAGACGCTCTTGAATATGAACATAAAGAACTGCATGAATCTAGTACATGACGTGCAAATTGCATACTATATTTCACTTGCAAGCTCAGTTATTTCAGTTTCCTGCTTTGTCAAATTTACAATATTTTTGGTGGAGTTGTCGTAATTGATAAGATTGAATATCCATTATCATGATTTAGTTACATCCAAACTTAGGTTCTTGAATGATCTTTCATTTTTTTTGCCAGATGCCCTAGGAAATGCATGTCTCACTGCCTATTTTCTGACTGGAACTTGGGATCATGATATGCTTTTTCAGTCATTAAAAGCATACAAGAATGCTGTGAGTATGCTGCTTGCCAGTTTATCTTTGCGTAAAGCTTCCCACAATAAGCCTACTTCGCTGTCTTCCTCTTATAATTTTCCTCATGGACTTCAGAACTATCTGATATCCCTTAAGGTTGTTTTGTCTGCATTTCTTACTCAGGGCCCTCTAATTTTATGTTCTGTTTCAGGCGAAAGACCCAAAGATGATGCGCAGTGCTGAATTGTGTTTCAACTGCTCGATGGTAAGGTTATATACCAATTCTTATTTTCAATTGTTCTAGCACATAACTTTTATATACCTGAATGTTTAAATAGTTCCTGGAAGCATGTAATAAAAGGCTTCCTGATTCACTGGAAACAAAGAGAGAACTAAATAGCAAAATCTCTATGTGTTGGGCTTTCCATGCGCTTGAATTATACTTATACCTTTGCAGCTTGAGCATGTTTATGCTTAGTCATGAAATTAAACTTCAAGAGTATATTCAAAAGAAAGCATCTATTTTCTTCACCGTGACATTTCATGTCTGCTTATATATCCTTATTTTCATTCGCCTCTTCGAAATTTCAATACCTCGTTTTTGTGATTCTATAACTTGGTTCAACAGACGTACAAGTTTCTGGAGAACTACTGGATGGCCCTATCTGGATTTGAAAGTGCTGCATTATTGGATCCTAGTCTTAAAGCTATAGAGCAAGCGTCAAATCTGTGCGATGTTCTTTATGATATAGACTCTTTGCTTAAGGTAAGATTATTTAGTTGTGACTCTAATTCATGCATATTGCCTGTCACCAGTGTGGAACTCAAGCATGAGTTAACTCTGCTTCCATCATCAGAATTACATACTCTGCATGTGTTTCACATCCTAATACAGAACATTCAGTATGATAGTCTCTTTATCTGCAAAATTTGGCTTTTGAAACCCCTGATAAGTATATAGAGCCAGGAAAATCAAATGTAAGGGAAGCGGGATTTCTAGTAAGACAGTTAAAAGAACTAAGAAAGGAACTCAAAAATGTTGAAGGTACTAATTCCAAGAATAGCTTATTTGCAATTCAGTATATTACATGTCAATAAGACAAAGGAGGGTTTCTTAGATTACATGTAAATTTAATGGGTAGTCATTGAACTTTGGGTTCATTATGCAAAAGCACTTTTCTTCTTTTTGTTACATAAAAATTATTCAACTTTGTGCTCATTACCCAAAAATTACTTTTTTTTCTTCTTTTGTTACACAAAAATCATTTTACTTTGCTCTATCTATCACAAAGTCACCTTGGCTAGAGTTAATAATGCTTTTATTTGAAAAACCTATTATGCCCTTGACATTCTAAATTCTCTCATTTATATAATACCTTTTATATTATATACTACCTAGGTGTTTTACTTATAATTAAATAACTTTATATTTTTATTTTTTATTTTATAATATATACATACAATTAATATTTTCATGGCAGTCAGTTTGTTTAATCGTATTCAAACATGAACATATCTTAAATATAAAAATGTTAAAAATATTTATTTGACATAAAAAAAACATATTTGCTTAACAAATGATAGTTTTTATAGTCAATAAAAATTTTAAAAAAACTTTCAAATATATTTGTTTTTTAATATTAAGTTTTTTAAAGCTTTATCTGTTAATATTATTTATTTAAAAGTATTAATCTAATGTATCATTGTGCTAAATGTGGGTATTTTATTTATTGGATTAATGGGCATGGCTTGGCTGATAAATCAGTGAGCTTTGAATTAATAGTTTTTATTAAAAATATCTCATTAAGCATGGTTAAGAACGTGGGCTTGAGATTTGGTCACGGTAATTTTACTGACAAATTTAATGATGCTACTTATTATAAAATAATCTTAAGTTATTTTAGATATAAGTAAAATACCTGGGTAAAAGTATATTATATAGCAAATAATATAGAAAATGTTATATAAATGGGAGGATTTATAATGTCAAGGGCATAATAGACTTTTCAAGTGAAAAACTTGTAAAATCTGGTCAAAGTGACTATTGTAATAACTAGAGCATAGTAAAATGATTTTTGTGTAACAGAAGAAAGAAAAGTGACTTTCGGATAATGAGCACAAAGTTGAATGACTTTTACGTAACAAAGAAAAGAAATATAACTTTTGAATAATGAAACCCAAAGTTGAACGACCATCCATAAAATTTACTCTGTCTTTTTTATGCATGAGATTGTGAAGGTAGTTGAATAAGTTGATCTTGTCTTTCAGAAACTGAATGATGCTAAGCAGCTTTCTTCCCCAACATCATCATCCCTCCCTACTGTTGATTCGCTAGCATCATCACTTGCTTCTGTTGAATGTAAGCTTTATATATAGTTCTTAGATATTTTTCCAAAAAAAGTGTGATATTGGATTAAGTTTGTAATCCATAAATTGGGCAACATACTTTCTTGTAGTGGATCCTTCATATGAGAGAGCTACTGTCGATCGCCTAACTGAAGGTCTTAATGAAGGAAAAGCAGTCACAGGAAAAGTTCTGTTTTCAGTTAAGAATCCGAGCAAAAGACCAATGTAAGTTACCTTACCATAGAAGAGTTGATTCTGTCACTTCTCCCCTCCCAGAGCTGCCCCATAATCTGCAGATACTATGTTGTCTCAACTTCTACTCTTCTTTTGCAGATACTATGTCGTCTGTGACTCTGACCGCACATGCTTTGTAATTACTGTTTATGGAGTACGCGGCACTGCAGTAAGTAACACCTTTGGTCTAATCTCTGTTACTTCAACGAATGTGGTCAGTTTTTATGTACAGCTCTAAGCAACTGGCACAGTTCACATATTCTTTTCTTAGTTACTTTGCTGCTACAGTGGAAGTATGCCTGGCAACAAGTGATCCTTTCTCCTCTATTTTCCCTTCCTGGAAGAAAAATCTTATTAAGTTACAGTACTCAGTGAATACCAATATAGTGTATTACACACATGGAATATAATGTACACTAAGTTGGAATAGTAAATTTTTGCCGATTGTTCCCAGTTTTTGTTCCATTAAATAAGAGATTTAGAAAGCACAGATTGCCCTTTGTATTCCATTAGAGTTTCACATTATATTGAAGAGCTGACTTTTGATCCAACATCTCCATCCAACTAATCTTTTGATCAGGTTAATAAATTTGTGACATCCTTAAATTCTGCTATACGAGATTGTGGCATGTTTCAATTTTTTCTGTGTTTACGCAGGATAAAGAGATGAAATCAATTATAAATGAAAAAAAGAAACGACAAAGAAAAGTTGACTGTGTAATAAACCATCTTCTTATTTGAGAGAGAGCAGAGAGTAGATAGATATACAGTGACTACTGAGAATTCTATTTTACATTAATTGTTGGAGTACTTGCTGATCTTCTGCTGCTCGCATTCCCCTTAGATTTTCACATTACAAACTACTCCTGTTGACAGATCAAAGAAGAAGATCAGATCACACTTTTGGATCCTTTCTACCATTCCTTTTATTTTGAATGGAAATTAAAGGTAACCTTCGATCATTTTGTATCTCTGTTTTTTTTCCCCATTGCTACTCTGCTTATTCCATTGTACTTCGACTGGTCTATTTGAAAAGTTATGTGCAAGCTGTACAACAGGTTTTTATGTTGGGTTTATATTTCGATGTTTCATATGTGTCAGCTCCACTTTATATGATCTCTTTTTTGTAGCATACCTCTACTAATGGTAACGTTTTAATCTTCTAATAGTCTTTACTGGGTTGGCGAGGATCATTAGGTATGGCATTGAAGCTACATTTCAGATAGTTACATGGTTACCTATTTCAACTCTAGCAGCTTCCCACCTCCACCGGCACTACCTGGATTCCCTTTGCAAC
>MCJB01048425.1:943-48738 GCA_002018475.1 Nicotiana obtusifolia | reverse complement strand
CACCATCTTCATCGGGCGACCCAATCCAACCGTCGGACGAGGATGCCGAAAGACTATGGACGTAGGCTGCTGGCGGTCCAAAATGGGGGAAGGTATACGGGCTTCCCACTAAGAAATTCCACCGCTATAAGTGTGGAATGCAAGAAATAGGCACTTCCGCGCAAGCGGAGCAACTTGATGGGGAGAGCCTCTCCGCTATGCGGGAGAATGTGGCAAAGCTCACAGCTGAGCTAGAAGCCTCCAAGGAAAGAGAGAAGGTTAGAGATGCTCAGTATATTGCCATACAAGAGCAGCTCAAATCTCTCTTGGCTTCTGGCGCTTTTCCGATTCCTCGGTCTCGTGAGTCATCGCCAGAGGCTCGCCCTCCCAGTGCTACTTCCTCCCGTCCTCCCCGTTATCATCCCTCCGGTCCTACACAACAACACCATTATCCACATCCCTCCGGTCCTACACAACAACACCATTATCCATACCATCTTGGTGATGACACTTCATCGGACGATGACACTAATGATGTAGACAATAATAATCGTTGAATTGTAATAACATTTAACTTAATTTGGTTAGCTTAATGTATAAGTTCTGTTGAACTTTATAATTTGTTAATTTTAATGTTGTTGTTGTTGTTGTTTATTATTGTTGTTGTCGTTGTTGTTGTTGTTTATGCTGTTGTTGTTGTTGTTGCTGTCGTTGTTGTTGTTGTTTATTATTGTTGTTGTTGTTGTTTATGGCATAAAATGCCTGTTTAGGATTTTGGTAAGCTGGCAGGTGGTGTAGCTGCCAAAACAGGCGTTTTCTGCAAAAAATGAACCAAGAAAAGTGACCAACATTGGTCTCAAGTTGGTCGCTTTTCACTGAAAAAAAAATAAATCTGGACATTTGCGACCAACGTTGGTCGCAAAACTGCCAGATTTAAATACTCTTCAGGTATAGCGACCAACATTGGTCGCTTATTTAGAAAAAGAAAATTAATGTTAACAATAGCGACCAAGGTTGGTCGCTATATTACCCAGATTTTTAAAATCTGGGAGTATAGCGAACAACCTTGGTCGCTTAATGAAAATTAAAAAAATATATTAATAAAATAGAGACCAACATTGGTCGCAACCTGTAAATTAAATTTTTCTGTTCTTCAGGTTTGCGACCAACCTTGGTCGCTCAATTAAAATTAAAAAAAAATAATTATTTTGCGACCAACGTTGGTCGTAAGTTCACAGATTATATTAATTAGGAAAAACATATAGAGACCAACGTTGGTCGCAAATTTGCGACCAAAGTTGGTCTCTATATGTTTTTCCGGAATGTTTGGTCCTTTTGAGGTTGAGACCAAAGTTGGTCGCAAATTTGCGACCAACTTTGATCGCACTTGTATTGTGACCACCTGAATTGTGACCAGGCCTGTTCGATCGCTTTTTCATCGCTTTTGGACAAAAAGAGACCAAATTTGGTCGCTTTTTTTGGTCGCTTTTGAGCTGATTTCTAGTAGTGTTACTAACAATAATGCTAGCGAACTGAGTAAGAGAAAGAGAAACGCTCGACTACCTACTAACGTTCTACCCTAATCTTTGACCTACACACCCTTCTGTCTAGGGTCATGTCCTCAGTCAGCTCCAGCTGCGCCATGTCCCGCCTAATAACCTCTCCCAAGACTTCTTAGGCCTAACTCTACCTCCTACTGCCAACCGAGGCTAACCGCTCACACCTTCTAACTGGGGCTTCTATACTTCTCCTCTTAATATGCCCCAACCATCTCAACCTCGCCTCCCGCATCTTATCCCACAGGGGCCACTCCCATCTTTTCCTGAATAACTTCATTCCTAATCTTATCCAACCGGGTATGCCCACACATCCACCTCAACATCCTCATCTCAGCTACTTTTAGCTTTTGGGTATGAGAGTTCTTGACCAGCCAACACTCTGCCCCATACAATATAGTCCGTCTAACTATAACCTAGTAGAATTTACCTTTAAGTCTCAGCGGCACATTCTTATCACACAAGACACCAAAAGCGAGCCTCCACTTCATTTATCCTGCTCTGATACAATCCGTGACATCTTCATCAATCTCCCGTTACCTTGTATTATAGATCCAAGATATTTGAAACTACCTCTCTTGAGATGACTTGCGTATCAAGCCTCACCTCCATATTCCTTTCCTGGGTACCGTTGCTGAACTTGCGCTCCATGTACTCCGTGTTGGTCCTACTCAACTTGAAACCCTTAGACTCTACGGTCTGCCTCCAAACCTCCAGGCTCTCGTTAACACCACTTCGTGTCTCGTCAATTAAAACTATGTCATCAACAAATAACATACACCATGGCACCTCACCATGAATGTGTCTCGTCAATGCGTCCATTGCCAAGGAAAATAGGAATAGACTAAAAGTTGATCCCTGATACAACCCCATCATAACCAAAAAGTGTTCCGAGTCTCCCATTCCCCTAACCCGAGTCTTAGCTTCATCATACATGTCCTTAATCACTCTAATGTAGGTTACTGGGACCCCTTTAGCCTCCAAGCATCGCCAGAGCACCTCTCTCGGGACTTTGTCATATGCTTTCTCTAGGTCGATGAACACCATGTGCAAGTCCTTCTTCATCTCCCTATACCGCTTCATCAATCTCCTCACAATATGAATGGCTTCCATAGTCGAACGCCGCCCCGGCATGAAACTGAACTGGTTCTCAGAAATGTAACACATTGGTCCTCGCCCTCACTTCAACCACCATCTCCCAAACTTTCATAATATGGCTTAGCAGCTTAATTCCCCTATAATTATTGCAACTTTGGATATCGCCCTTGTTTTTATACAGAGGAATCATTGTACTCCACCTCCAATCATCGGGCATCTTCTTCGTCCTAAAAATGACGTTGAACAGCTTAGTGAGCCACTCTAAACCTGCCGTACCCGCATTCTTCCAAAATTCCACAGGTATTTCATTTAGCCCGGTAACTCACCCCTATACATCTTATGCATAGCCCCCTCGACCTCCTCTAGTCTAACGCGCCTACAATACCCGAAATCCCGGCGCATCTCGGAGTGCTCCAAGTTGCCCAGCACAATGTCCCTATCACCCTCTTTGTTCAGGATTTTATGGATATATGTCTGCCATCTTCGTCTTATCTGAGCCTCTTCCATCAAAATACGGTATACATATTAAAACTAAAAACAGAGACGAACAAAACCCAACCCTCAAATATTCTCCGACATAGCCATGGCCAGATATGTTCACCTAAGAGGATGAGCCAATAGTAGATGATGACGCCGACGACGACTCTAACGACGACCACGATGTTGACGCCGATGATTCTGCTGATTTGATGGAGAAGAGAGAGGATTGAAAATCTTGTTGATAGAGAGAGAAGGAACAGAGAGAGAGAGAGAGAGAGAGAGAGAGAATATAATTGGCGTATTTCATGCCTCAATGGTAGATATAAATAAGTACATATTTTTGCAATAAAATAGAAAAGGTAGCTATAAGTAATAATATTTTAAAATTATTTTATTTTATAATAAATAGGGTGTAATAGTTTGCTAGAGGAGGTAAATTTTCTAAAAGTATCACGGTATCCTATTTGGTCACCCCAATCCACTTTTTTCAAAAAATTTAACTGGTACCCAATATTAGGTAACCTCATCAACAGCTTCTTTTCCGTTTCTTTTCTCTTTTTCTTTCTTCTTCTTAGTTGTACAATAATATTTTTCAATATATAGTAATTGAAGTATAATGCTTTAAAGAAGTGAGTCTTAAATTTTGAATATGAAACATGACTTTTAAATCAAATGAGTGTTGTTGGAAAAGCTTGAAAATAATGGCGAATCACCATTGTTGCAAAATGGGTTTGTTTGGTTTATTGTTGATTTGATGTTGACAAACTGATGTTTGATGTTCATTCTTTATGATATTTGAAACTTATGTTTCAAATTTAAGCTCATTTGGAATAGATTTGAGCGTTGAATCATGTGTTAGATTGTTGAAATTCGAAAAATAAGTTTCTCTTCCCAAAAAAAGAAATTTCAATTGAAAGTTTGCATGTTAGACACACAATTGAAGTGCGTGCAAAAAACTGGCTGCACTTCAATAATGTCTTCTAATTGCAAAATTGACTGCACTTAAGACACATGATTGAAGTGCAACCAATTTTTTTTATGCCCTTATGTCATGTGTGTCTGAAGTGCAGGTAAAAATGGGTGTAAATCAGTCAGATGTTGCTGCAGGCGAAAATTGCCTGATTGTCTGCAGTACATTCATGCATAGACCTCTCCGCGAATTTTGCTATTTCAATCACGAATGTTTGAGGTTGTATCTGAAGTGAGTAAATTTACCAACAAAAAAAAAATTGAACTTAAGGCTACGGCTTAAACATCGGTCCCAAAATCTAGTATTTGTTCACTTCCCCAATTCCCCCAGTTCAATGTGCCGACTTTTGGCCCTGGCGTGGTTCTTGACGTTGACTATACCATTGGACAAGAAAAATCCTTGTTCTTTAGGGTAAATAAGTCGAAGAGCTATGTGGAGATGGTCATGGAAACTGAGGTACTATAAAGAATCTTTTCTGAATATTATTTCAATCATCCCTCTATGAAAATATTAGCTCAACAAATAACGAAATTTAATTGTTGCGCCAGAAATATATGGGAAGCGATTTACTATATGTTCAACAGGACAATTTTTTTGTCAATGCGGAATGTAAACTGAGTACTGGATATTAACCATTAACAAGTACAATAGAGTCCATCCTGGACATCCAGTTTAATCTTAAGAAACCAGTTGGTGACCACTATTGCAAAATCGACGTGTCAAGTAACACCAGTTTGGAGTAGTAACTTGCTATGCTACTTGTAAAGTATTTCTTTCCATTTCTAAATAAGAAAAACATCTACAAGACTAATTCCAAATATGAGAACATGGAATAGAATGAGACAACTATTCACACGAAAAGGAAAACAGTTGTCTTTCCGCATGTTTAATGCATGATAAAATAAATCAGGACGACAGGCACATTTGCCCTCAAAACGGTGACTTTTGCTGGATTACAACAAAATGAAATTAAAAAATTCACTTATGAGCTACGGGCAGGGACGCTTGGCATCCTACGTTCCCGGAGATGCATTGTTGATGAGAGCAACTCGGAGATATAAGCATCACAATGGAGATAACAGAAAGACGGCCAAGTGAAAGAATAGGTCCGCGATGAAGATAACCCAGAGGTGACTATGTGAAAGAATCAACGCCTAAGTGACGGTCAACCAGAAACAGCAAAACCTTCTAGAGTAGCTAACAGCAATGAGCAAGCTTGTATGTCGGTGAGCAGTTTCCTGTACATTACGAGACCGTTCCTTCCAACAACTGTCCTACCTCCAAGCACACCAGTAACACCTTGTATGTCCATTACAACATGTACAACAAAATGGTCATCCAGCACTGTTGGCAACCTCCGCAGCACGCTGTCTCATCATCTCCATAACAGCAGCCCGCCGACGAGAATCAGACTGCTGTTGCAGCCTCCGAAGATGTTCTTTCAAATCTCTGCATGAACGGTAATAAAGTTGCAAATTTTATGTTGTGAATAAGAATTAGCTGATATCAACAGAGACAAAAGGACCAAAACAAGGCGATTGCCGCGACATTATAAATTATTTTACTTCTCTTGAAAATTATTTATTTATTACCATTACTACCACAACCGTCGATCTCAAGCTGGATGAGTCAGCTAATGAATTCTCACTATCCATTTTACTCCATTTGGAACAGAGGCGTATCCATAATTTCACAGGATGATTGGGTGTACTGCTACCATTTAATTTCATACTATAAAATTGCCATGACAATAACTTGACAAGCTACAATCATAGCATCATTATTTATAGTTACAAATACATGGATCCATATAGCAAAACTAGAATGCTAAATGAAGAAAGAGAGAACTTGAATTGAAAAGATTCAAAACCAATTTAGAATTTCGAAACAGAAAAATAGGAATTTAATAACTCAAATAGTGAACCAAAAAGAGAAGAACGAAAGGGAATAAAAGAAATAGAAAAGAACGAAAAAAGAGAAACTAAAACAGGCTTTCAATAGGATGGAGGGCATGGGATTCGAACTCTAGACCTAGGGGCACTGCACCAAATGCTCTCTTGAGCATGGATTCCCATATGCTAATGTAAGTAATATTACCAGAAAAAAAACCAGTGCAATACACATTGTAGGGTGCATGGGTTCGCGTGAATCATGCCCCTCCACGTGGATCCTCGCCTGATTTGGAACCATTTTAGAATATCCAATTTGCAGATCAGGTCCAATATTGAATAACTTGTTTATTAATATTATCAATTGTTATTTTTAAATAGTAATTACAAACACCTATACTGCAAAGCAAAAGCCAACTGACCTACCACCAAGGCTTATAGCATAGTGGTACCAGTGAGAGTCTCCCACACAATAGGTGTGAGTGTGATTCCCACTCCCTTTACCCTTCCCTGGTCCCCCCTAAGTAATGAAATTTTGTTTTATTTAACAAAAACCCAACTGACCTGCACCGTGGCACATGACACTCAGATTCCTTGCATGCACGAGCATGAAGTTGAAGTAGATACCACATCTTCTTACAGAGAACACAACCTCCTGAAGCACGTACTTTGCACTGTATACCATGGCGGAAAAGCCCCTTAACTTTTCGACAGTTTGGATATTGACAAAGAGAAGAGCGGCATTGAGAGGCATGCACCAAAAGGTCAAGCATCTTCCTAAGCTGCAGAGTCAAATGAAAATCATTTCAGACTTCAGATGTCAAGCATAAACAAAGAGATAAACAGTCACAAGAATGTTATTCAAACGCAATTAAACCAAGAGGATAATGCCTAACCCTGTTATGAATTGCTTATCTTGATGAAATGGAAAAAAAGTTGATATTTGAAATTGGGCACCTTTGAACTGAGCAAAATACATACTGTCTACAGGGAGAGTTCATAACAGTTTTTAAACTGAAGTCCAGATGCCAAGAGCTTGTAGTCGTGGTGCAAAAAGAATAGGCTCACATAGATAGATGATATTTTCATATAAGGTAATGACCTTTTAGAAGGCTTTATAAAATTTACACTCAGATTCCTTGCATGCAAGCCACTACCAGTTAGGTGGCTTTATTTGCGTTTTTTACTGTGACATTTTACCTCGTAATTTCAGCAACTTCTAGACATGTTTAGCACATAAGCTAACATGTTACTAAAAGGGGGGAAATATCATCATGTGTTCTGTAAAAGTATCAATGTTCTCCATGTAATAACTTTGGGAGAGATTAAACATCTCAAATAATATCATATCATGCCGACAGGAGGCATATTTTGCTTCTCCACAGCAAGAGTTGAGAAAGATTGAGTAACAGAGAAAAGCAAAAACCACAACTAATATTAATGCCCAAGGAGAATGCACCTGCAGAACTCGTAGTTGCCTAGCTTCTTTATTCTGAGCATCACGCTCAGCAATGGATGGATGATTAGTTAACTTGTGAGGATGATCAATTCCACCATCCTTCTGATAACAAGCATTACACACATCATAATCTGGGCAAACTTCACACCGCCAACCTTGACCTGCTTCTATGTCAAGATGACAAATATTGCAAGTTGTCACAAATGCTGGTGCAGTCGGATTATGAAGGTGGTAAAGGACCATCATTGAGGAATGTTTAGCACGCCGCAGGGTATCATATTGGTAATGGTTTCCTTGACAAAGACTCAAAAATGCCTGCCTAGTATCAAAAAACTCGCTCTCAAGAATTTCATCTTTATCCTTGGTATCATCAGTTACTTCAATTTCACTCTGCAAAAGTTATTCCTCAATCAACAAAATCTACAATATAGCAATACCTATCAGAAAAAAAACATAAAAAACTACTTACGGGATAAAGTATATGTGTGTCCTTGTGATAGATAGGATGTCTTTCTCTGTCTTCAAGTTTCTGCTCAACTTCATAACACCTAAAGAGTAGCAGCACAGTTAATTGTTACCCCAAAAAAAAAAAAAAAAACGTCGGGCAAGAAAGTACGAGCTGTCATATTCGAAGACTATTCTGCAATGCGCAGCATGCATAAATGGGGAAATTATATTGCAGATATATGCAAGTTCATGTACCAATAAAAAAAAACTCAGGAATGTGGCACTGGTTGAAACCAAGCTTCCAAATGCTTACTTTGGTACCAATCAAAACAACATATATGCAAGCTCATGAATTAAGAATGAGAGAACTCATAGGGTCTACCATGCTTTGAGAAAACTATTGTTTATGTTCAGTTCACAATCGGCACTCAAACTATAAATGTTATACCTTAGACTGCTCTTTGTCTGGAGTAATAAGAAACGACGGATAATGCTGATAGCTTATCTGATTTTTGATATTCTCTACATTAACTTTTCTTTCTCACTTTTGCTGTGTACTCTGTGTTCTACACTTCTTTACCTTTCTTCTTCAACACTCACAGGGTACCTTTAACATAACTAAGAAAACTACGAACCCCAAGGTTTTTGGCGATATTGGTTCATGAATATAGCTTAGCAGTCACTTATCAATTAAAAGTCCCTATAGATAATAAATGGAAGAGAGAAAATGACTTTTTGTTACCCATGAAAAATGACTCCAAGTACTTTTGGTCTTGCTTATTTTTTCTCTGTCCCCTTTTCAGATGAGGAGAAGATCAGGCATTCGTATTTCACTTTCAAGCGCGTAATAAGTATGACTCTGTATAGAACAGAAAAGTTTTACTACTCCAATAATGAAATGAGAGGCGAGACTCATACCTGTCACAAAGCTGAAAGTTCTTGCATTGATTGCATACCCAACGATTTCCGGACACCATTAGAATACAACAATGAGTACATGCATGCTGCAGGTGGACCATAATAAAATCTTCTTTCATTGGAGAAATAGTTTCACCAAGCTGTGACAAGTGGAAATTTGTGAGGACACAAACAAAAGTACACACAAGAAGATTTACAGTCCATCAGCTTTCAACACAGGAAAATAGTTATCAGTGCTTGATAAGAGAATAGTAATATATACAGAACTGCAAGCCATAAACCGCGACGCATCTTTTGATGAGTACAAAACATATTAACAACAATCAGTCAACAAACAGTCAAAGAGGAAGTAGAAAGAAGACTAGAGTAAATAAAGTATTTAAAGGCTAAAATTACTTTGTGCATTAGAAGTATATCCTTAGATGCATTTCCAGAGAGATCAGATTGACCAGATGCTTTAAGAGCTCTTTTTGATATAGTCTTCTTAATAGATCCCTTCTTATGTTGTTTCCTCCCATCTTCTTCTTGTTGAAGTTGATAAATCATATCCTCTGCTGCACCAGGCCAATAGTCCCCATCAAAATATGGCAGGCGAGCTGCAGTAACTTTAGCTTTACATTCGCCCGTGGAAATGAAGAAATGGTCATATAAATTTGTGAGATCTACAACAATATTTTCCTTCAAAGCTTTTCTTAACATTGATAAATACCTGAAATATAAAAAAAGTGAACCTAGTCAAGTACATGTACCCAAAAGGAGCAATATTACCTCACCACATTAGAAGTTCATCAAAACAAATAACCAAAGTTTTGACTGAAGGACACATTCTAAAAAATTTGATAACAAGTAAAAACATTATTAAACTCACCACTCTCTGAGCTTGTCAGATTTTGGGGTTTTCTGGATTTCCGGGTGGCAATATAATATATAATCTTCACCCTTCAGTGGAGGACAAGCCCATATATAGCAACTTGTGAAACCACGCTTTTTGCAATATTCTAAATATCCAATCTGGAATAAGATCAGAATAGCATGAATACAAATATAAACCGACAATAAAGATAAAGAAATCAACATATAAAACTGATGGCAGAAAAAGATTACCAAAATTTCATGGTACACAAATGTACGAAGAGCCTCGCCACTCACTGCTTTGATCTCTGGCCTGAAATATTTGACAGAATCTAGATACGAGAGATAAACACGGCGATGATTTGGTTGTGCGCATTCGGATCCAAACTCCTGAACATACATACCAAAGAGGCACACTTCTACACCCTCAATTTTCTGAAATAACAATAACACCTGAAGGATGCAACTTATTAGTTCAGCACTCAAAACTCTTATCACCTAATTGCAAGAGAAATGAGCTAGAAAATGACAGACAGAGATCTTAGGACCTAATGCTTGACCCAACATCCTAAGACTATATAATAGAGCATAATGGTTATCCAGCATAATGGTTACGCAGAATTTATCCAGCCGACCTCAACTACTTGATTGGCAAGTAGTTGATTAATTGATAACGAATGGAATTACTCCACCGTTTTATTCCCTAACCATCAAAACTAACCTCCCAATCCAACTATTGACTTAGACTTTACGGACGTAAAGGTTTCCCCAAATAATCTCTTCGCTACAGCACCGGAAGCAACTTTAAAGGTCAAGGATATGGAGGGATAATTTACGTCAGGGAAGGACAAAATGAATGAACATGGAGTGAACCAAGCCAAGATACCATCAACTTTTACCTATATAAGGCTCTTATCAAATTGCACACGAGGAACACATAATGACGTGCATGTCATAGAGATGTCTCACACCAATAATTTATCAAAAACAATGTCTCACAAACCAATAATCCGTTCTGTACCAACAGATTAGATCTATTTCTAACATATGAATATCTGGTATAAACACATCTCAAATTCATTTCAATCCTTGGAACCAAAATGTCCACAACAATTACGTGATGGTCGGATAGTTTTTCAGAGAAACTTGTTACAAATATTTCTAAAACATTTAGTGCAACACAATGTGTTTCAATCACTGTTATTGGAAACACTTGTGGCAGTGCGAGATGTTTCCTGAACTCATAAGACTAGAACAGTAACCTATTATCATATAAACTTTCAACCAAACCCCTTTTAGTATGTGAATATTTTACTACTATCCTTGAAACAACATGCATTAATTTAATACAAAAGCAGTTACTATATCAATATAAGAATATATATTTAGAAAAAAACAGAGTGAAAAATAATAACTCCACAATTTGGTGAATATAACATAAGATTAAATGAATTCTAAAAAATCATAACATAATCATAAGAAAGAAAAATGTGAAATTGGAAAAGAATACTCAGGGAAAAAGGAGAGCTCAAGGTAATATTAAAAAGTATGCGCCTATTGCAGAAACAAGTTTGGCTTGCTTTGGTTTGTTTCAAACAACAAACACATACCAACTTTCAATTTGTGTCTAATTTTGTGAATATGTTCCTTTTCAGAACCAAAAAAACTCTGATTTGCAGTAAACAAAAAAAGGGTAGAAACGTACCTTTGATTTATATGGGAACTCCGGCGGATAATTCTCTTCTTGAAAGATCTCGAGAAACCTTGATTTCACTTCTAACTTTTTGTCCACTGATGACACAATCCTTACAACAAGCCCTTCAGCACCAGGAACCTGTAAACATTTGCTGACAAAAATATCAATAAACAGAACTTGGAAGAAACATCCAAATAAGATATCTTCCAAAAGGAAATGTTTCTTTACTTTATAATGATATCGAAACAGTTCAATCCACAAGCTAATTTATCTCCATACGGGGATTATGACATCAAAGCTAATATTTATCTCGGTACTTAATATTTTCTAAGATTGAACACGCATATGAGGTTTTCCAAAGATAAGGAAACACATTATAACTGAAAAATCAGAAGACAAGATACTTTACTTCTATTGTCACATTTCATTAGAAGGCTGAAGCTGTTCCATACTCTGGATGTAAATAACTATACTGGTTAAAATTAGTGAATGCAGCATCCACCACAGAGACTCTTGTGAGTTTTACAATGTTTAGACGTACCAACTTTTCTCATAGCATGACATCTATCTTAGAGCTGTTTTCGACTTTACTATACAGAGGAGGCACCCCCTTGATTGACGACCGGCAATCAAAACTATATGCCCATTTATCTATCACAACGATGCATTCGGTGTCCACCAGTATAAATATATCACGCTCTCTTATTAAAATCATGAAACTTCAACACGTGGGCTGTAGCATTCAAAACTCGAGCAAATTGACTTACCTCATCATAACTTTTTCCTTCACGTCTTGCTCTCTCCTGCCTTTCGTGCTTCAAACGCCTAACTAATCGTTGCTCAATATGGTCACTGAGAATTGTACGAGGCAGATCTTTTGCTCCAAGAACAGCACTTTGTGGTAAGGGCTTACGCTCACCTCTTTCAACCTCTATAATATAGCAATTTGGACAGGTATACTCAGCTTGCCCACCATCATTTCTCCTACCATTGAACAATGCACAAATCTGATGTTGCCAAGCTTCACACTTATCACATTGAACCCACTGCACAAAGCAGAAACTTTTAAGATTTAACAAATATAATAAAACTAGTCAAAATTCAGAACAAGAGAAACATTGTGTACTGCCGAAAAAGTGTATAGAGCTGGATTTTCAATTTTATTTCTTCAATAATAAGATATTCTGAAGTAAATCCTAAAAGGTGAGACACAAATACCCATTCTTCAGTTTCCTCATCATTTTTCTTTTTTTCCATCCTCGCCTTCGGAATAGTGGTTCCATCAACAACAATGGTGTCTCCACGAGCCTCATTATAGCATGGAATGCAGAAGTAGTGTCGAGTATCACCAGTTCCAATCGTATAATACATTGCATTTCGTTTAATACGAGCACCACAAGGAGTACAATATATAGGCGGAGGTTCAAAATTTAGCTTCTCAACTGCACATAATTGACATGAATTTTCACTCATGGAATGTTCCATAGCTTGATTTTTTTCTGCTTTTGCTTTGCTCTGTGAAGGAAAAAAAAACAAAATATCATTCCATGAAATGATAACACATAACGATCAGAAAATAAACCAAAAATGTCAGTAGAATATATGCCACAGATACTGATAACGCAGATATGTTTCCTACCACGTCCTTAATGAAAAGTAAATTTAAAAATAAGGTTTTGATCGTGCTAGGTGAGTTGGAAAACTCAAGGAGTCGGAGGGATCTTGGGTTTTGTAGGCATATTAGGAGCGAGGAGGTTGAGTGGGCTATGTGGAAGATGCGCAGAGGTAAGGTAACTGGGGCGGACGAGATCCCAGTGGAATTTTGGAAAGAAGTGGGTCGTGCAGGCTTGGAGTGGCTTACTGGTTTGTTTGATGTCATTTTCAGGACGAAGAAGATGCCCGAAGACTGGCGGTAGAGTTTGATGATCCCATTGTATAAAAACAAACGTGATATCCAGGACTATAACAACTATAGGGGTATCAAGCTGCTGAGTCATACTATGAAAGTTTGGGAGAGGGTGGTGGAGAGGAGGGTGCGACACAGTATTACTATTTCCGAGAACCAGTTTGGATTTATGCCGGGACGGTCTACTACAGAAGCCATTCACCTTGTGAGGAGATTGGTGAAGCAGTATAGGGAGAGGAAGAAGGACTTGCATATGGTATTCATTCATCTAGAGAAGGCCTATGATAAAGTCCCGAGAGAAGTTTTATGGAGATGTATAGAGGCTAGCGGTGTCCCGGTGGCATACATTAGGGTGATTAAGGACATGTAAAAGGGAGCGAAGACTTGGGTGAGGACTGCGAAAGGAGACTCGGATCATTTCCGAGTGGAGATGGGGTTGCATCAGGGATCGGCTCGTAGCCCGTTTTTGTTTGCCTTAGCGTTAGAACTGCTGATGCGACACATACAAGGGGAAGTGTCATGGTGTATGCTATTTGTTGATGACATAGTTCTGATTGACGAGATGCAGGGCGGAGTTAACGCTAGGTTGGAAGCTTGGAGACAGACGCTGGAGTCTAAAGGTTTCAAGTTGAGTAGGTCAAAAACTAAGTACTTGGAGTGCAAGTTCAGCAATGGGATGTATGAAGAAGTGGAAGTGAAGATTGGTACTCAAGTCATCCCAAAAGAGATAGTTTCAAGTATCTTAGGTCTATTATTCAAGGCAACGGGGAGATCGACGAGGATGTTACTCATCGTATTGGAGCGGGGCGGATGAGATGGAGGCTAGCTTCGGGGGGTTTTTGTGTGACAAGAATGTGCCATCTGGACTTATGGGCAAGTTTTACAGAGTGGTGGTTAGACTGACTATGTTGTATGGGGCTGAGTACTGGCCCGTTAAGAAGTCCCATGTACAAAAGATGAAAGTAGCTGAAATGAGGATGTTGAGATGGATGTGTGGGCATACCAAGAAGGACAGGATTAGGAATGAAGTTATTAGGGACAAGGTAGGAGTGGCATCTGTAGAGGACAAGTTACGGGAATCGAGGTTGAGATGGTTTGGGTATGTGAAGAAGAGAGACATACATGCTCCGGTCAGGAGGTGTGAGGGGTTGTCCATGGAGGGTCTGAGGAGGGAAAAGGTAGGCCTAAGAAGTATTGGGGAGACGTAATTAGGCAGAACATGTCATTGCTTCAGCTTACCGAGGATATGACCAAAAGGTGTGGAGGTCGAGAATTAGGGTTGTAGGTTGACTGATAGTAGTGTGTTCCTCCTAGGCTTACCAGTAGTACTAGGATTATTTTTGTATTATCTTATCATGGTTCTTTATTATTACATGTTGTGTCATTCGCGCTCGTTACCATATTACATTTTTGTTACCAATCTTTGCTACTTGGCTGTTTTATCTTATCTCCACTGTTCCCTAAGCCGAGGGTCTATCGGAAACAGCTTCTCTACCTTTATAAGGTAGGGGTAAGGTCTGCGTACACACTACTCTCCCTAGACCCCATTTATAGGATTACACTGGGTTTGTTGTTGTTGTCGTTTTGATTGTCTTCTGAAGTTTCTAAGAGTGTGAAAGACTCATTTAAGATTTTTTTTCTTTTTGATAATGGTACAAGTAAGACTCATTTAAGAATTAAAACAGCAGTAAGTGTCCTCGTAAGAGTAGGTGTATCATTTCTCATCAACTATAAATACATAGACCTCGTATTCCTTAGGTCCTAACCTTACCTCCTGAAGGATTATAATTCGCTACTTCCGCCTTACACATATTAGACAGCAAATAACATTTTAAAAAAAAATCAAGAAGGTAACATATTTGTATATTAATATATAGACTTCACAAAAACTGTGAAGTCGCCCATAATTACAAAGAGGAGTGCATAAAAACAAAACACTCCTAATCATTGTTTCTCAGCTACATATATCAAAACTAATGCTATATTACTTTGAGGGTGTATCTTCTTGAAAGAAAATTCAGATGGAGGGCGAAATATTAGGAAAATATTTTAAGATTCAGCAAGCAGAACAACAAATAATTTTGGAAGTCATTTTATCTCACTGCAATAACTAGGTGTATGAAAAAAAAAATAACGAATAAACCATGAATGCATAACTCTGGAAAACTTGGCCAACATTAGAATTGCTACCAGTTTCTCAAAACATGTATAGATCTAGTCTTTTAAGCAACCACTACTTTGAGGGTGTATCTTCTTGATAGAAAACTCAGCTAGAGGCGATATGTTTAGGAAATTATTTATGACTCAGCAAGCAGAACAGCCAATACATTTTTAGTCATTTCATCTCAATGCAATAACTAGGTACATCCAAAACTCAGTTAATAAACCATGAATGCATAACTTACTCGTTCATGGTTTCATAAAAATGAGTTTTGCATGTACCTAGTTATTGCATTGAGATGAAATGATAAAAAATGTATTGTTGTTCTGCTAGCTCGCATAACTCTGAAGAAGTTCTCCAAGTTTAGAATCATTACAAATTTCTCGAAACATGTATGCGTCTAGTCTTTTATGCAACCACCACTGGTGTTCTAAGGAAGGTCCCCAACACCATGATTTTGACTAATACTCATTAAAAAGCTGTTATTACGAAAGGACTTAAAACATCAATCACCAACTCATTTTAAAAAATATGATGCAAATGTGTATGTCAGAACTCATGACTAAAACAACGGGATCCCCCTCCCTGAACAACTAACAATAGCGCGAAAGACAGACCTGGCCAACCCATCGCCTCAGACCAATAATGTGTTCTCGGACTTGCTCTGGGGTGAATAATTCAGTCATTGACACACCCTTTATTGTAGGCTTCCCAGACTTGGATCCACTTGTGCTTTCAGAGGGTGCTGATGTAATTTCCTGTTTAGGCTGATCCATGTCCTTTTCAGTCTTAATATTTCCCTGTTTCACAAGAGAGGCTGCACTACTTGATACAGCAGAATCAAGAACAGGTTTTTGAATGCAGGTATCATCCAAATTATCCTTTCGTATATCTATACTGCCGGGACTGACTTGCACAGCATTTGCAGGAATTTCTATCATTATGTCAGTAACTTCAGATTTAATTGCGACAGCATCGCCATGCTGTTCAACGAGCTGGGCATTTTGGGTAACAAGAGACTCACAGGCGGAAACTGGCATAAAACAATTTTCTGTTCCCAAGATGAGAGATTGAGAAGGTGGCTCAATCTTCGTACGCTTAAGAGAAGGCTGCAAATCTTCTGTCTGAGCCGACACCGAACTCAGCTTGGCAGTCAACCTGGAAGCAATTTCACCAGCATCATAGGATCTACAAGTACCATTAGGAGGATTTGGCATATCAGAAGTACAGCCAGGACGAGCAACTTTTTGTTGTGCATGTACAAATTTCCTGACAGGAATACAAACAGGACAGCTTAGATCTCTGCACCGTCTGTAGTGGTTAATTAAGACCCTTGTTGTAGGACAACGAGCATATTTACAGTCAAAGTTACTGCATCCTTCCATATGCTTGACTAGTTTTTGAGCTTTTATGCAATTCTGCTCTGGACATTTCCCTTCCGGAGCAGAACATCCACGTGCATGAATCAAAAACAATAGCCACCTCTGCTGATTGAAATACTGTCGTTCACGAGGAAGGTTATTAGATCTGCAGATGGAGCTGCTCGAGTTATTGGTGGCAACTGCTCTATTACCAAAAGGTTGACTGACCGGAGATCCCTCAGTAGACAAATTATTTGGATAAGCTTCATCCTTCCTGGAAGTTCTCTGACACAATTCCTCCTGTGCATTTTGCTTATTTGAGAAGCCACCTGGTATTTGACTCCCATCTTGCGACGTGGAATACCATTGACCCTGAAATACTGCATCTGAATGAACCCCATTAGAAAAAAAAGCTGAAACGACTCTTAGTATCAGTAACAAACTGTTGCGAATTCAATAATTGCTGCATTTGTTCTGAAGGCTGAGACACTGACAAACGAATAACCTAGACAGAGGAGGGAGCAACTGAGTACCTTTAGAATGGTCTTCAACTGAATTTGACTGAAACTGATTTATGTTAGAAAACTGAAATTGCTCAGCATTGACCCGAGAATGTTGGGCTTCATCATGATTTCCAGGCTCAGACTTTACCCGCATACCAAGATCAGAAGGTAGCTGAGCTTGAGCAAAAGTATTGCTCCTTGACAAAAGTTGGTTCTGCTGACTTTGCAGCTTCTGTTGAGGTTGAGGTTGAAGAAATTGACGTTGCTCCTGGAACTGCTGAGGCGGCTGTTGACAATGTTGATGCTGATAGGAAGATAAATGGTCATCTCCCAGTGAATGCTGGGACTGAAAGTTCATCTTCGATGACTGATCAACTGGTTGAACCTTTATATTTGGCATCTGCTGAGAGGCAGTCAAGTTTGATTGATTGGTAATCAAAGGAGAGTTTGTTTTGGACATGGACTGTAAGGATACAGCACGGGGGGTTTGATTATTCATGACCATTCCCACAGAAGAAACAGGAAGACACAAGTTTCCAGACCCCGATGTATCTGCATGATTGACACCATATCTATCACCTGTCATACAAAAAAGACAAAATAGCACTCACATATTATTTGAAGCTTGAAAACAAACAGACTGCAGGATTATTTTATCAGTACTTGTTGAGAATGGGGGCACCTTGCATTAATGGCTGATGCTGTTGATCAAAATGCTGCGGTAATGACTTTGGAGAGTTCCCATATGTGGTTGCTGGTATATAGCTCTCAGAGGCTCCTGAACCATTCAACAAGTGCAAATTGTTCCCAATCATCCCAAGTCCCCCATTCAGAGACCCAGTCTGTCCATAGGATCTATTCTGCAATCCTGACCTGATTCCACCACCCACATGACTGCCAACTGTATGCAGTATTCGGCTGTTTTGATTTTGTTGCAGCGGCTGTGAAACAATTGTGGAATCAACACTAGAAAATGCAGCAATACTACTGGGTGATTCCAAACTCATGGAAGACTGTGCACTAGTGTTGCCATTCAGATTAGCACCACAGCTGGTATTAAACCCAGGAGTGGGGATCATTTGACTTGTCATTCTTTGTCCACTCATTGATGGCGCCAAATTATTCCCACCCGAATTGACCAAGAAATTGGAAGTTGGCTGTTGATATCCATTTGTCAAACACCCTGCAAGGATGAGTTCTCTTACTGCAAAGTAAAATAAATCCCTAAATTGCCTAGAAAATAATTATACCATCAGCAGAACCAAAGGAAAAACAAATATACCACTGGAAGAAACATTAGCCATTGGCAAGAAGCTACCAGAGTTGACAGTAGAAGATGCAATGGTACCCCCAGAAGCCATTGAACTGTCAAAAGATGATGCTCCAATCAGGGCTGAATTTACACCTTGCGCCATACCCGGAGTTGGTATCATTGTACCAACGGGTCCAGAAGAATTAACACGAGAGACACGTTGATTATGATTATTCATTCGAAGGCCTTTAATCAGGCCATGCAAGCGGTTCTCCAAAGTGTTAAGATTCAAATACTCCTCCTAACAGCATGACAAAGTGTTAAGTCAATGAGCAAAATAAATAGAATGTCTTTTCATCATAGCAGAAACACGTCAAAACATATATAAAGAACAGAAAATAACAAACCTTTGTTGAGGCACTTTTAAACAAGCCCTCTTCCAGGCGTTTAACTATATCCATAACCTTCTTCGGAGGTTTCTCATGGGCTTGCTGCCGCTGCATGAGATACTCGTAGCTGAAAACAACAAGGTTGCAAAACTCTCATCAGTTCTTACCATCATAAAAGTTGCGAGGAATGCAGTAGAATCAATTTCATACATAGTGGTTAAAGATTTTAAGCGAGTTTAGAAGAAAGATTATGAACAACATAAGAAGCAAGCATCTATTGGAATAAGCTTAGCAGCAAACATGAAATTAGCGAACCAATAGGCAGTCGGACCAATGAATAGCAGAGTCATCAAAAGTGCCAAATAACTCAATATAATAAAACTCTTCACTTGGCACACAGAAAATATCTGCCCGCTAAATGAATCATAGAGTCATCAAAAGCACACAAATAATGTAAGAAAATAAAAGCTCTTTGCTTTGGGGCACAGAAAATATCTGCCCACCAAATTATATGCACTACCATGCATGTTATCAGCCAATAATAGTAAAAAAAGGGAAAAAATAAACTGATCAATGATAGTTGTGTGCAAAAATTAATATTCACCAAAAGGGGCTGACCATACCATCAGCAAAGTAAACGTCGAATGACTTGCATTACAATAGAACCTCTTAAAATCCATATATCAACATATCTCACATGCAAGCAGAAATACAGATAGTAAATCTGTACCAGATGCCCCTCTGCAAATTTAAGTGGTTCATGAACAGTGCCTCAAAGTTCTCTCCTTAATCCTTCTTTCATTGTTGTATTTAAATAGGAAACACCGTACTCTACCATTCTGTAGTTAAAGATGCACCCTAGAAGGATCTCGTAACCAACAATCGACTTGTAACAAATTTTTACACTAACCACAATGAACAGCTTGCACTGAGGGACCTCTCAAAACGTAAAGTAACTGAGAAGGAGAGTCATAGCGGGGAGCCAAGCAAATGAATATGTATCATATCAGTTTAACAATCAAAGAAGCCTCCTTTGTCTTCTGCACTACTTGGTCACATTTCATTCAAGTATTCGATAAATTGTCTTAAAAGGGTTTTCTAAGACTAGTGGTTCTGTCAGTATTATATTCTGTCAAATGCCGAACAATCAACATGATTTACCACTATCGAGAGGCAATACATGGAAAAGACTAGGCTGTAAAATGACCAAGGACCTACAAATGACGTTGAATTCCTACAGCGCAGACACAACACAGTTTATAGAACAAACCTTATTCTCATATGACTTCCTGTCATATTCTACAGCAAAACAATATTTTGTTCCAGAAGTGAAGGATAGATAGTTATCCAATATGGCTCATCTAATTTGATAAATTAATTTTCAGCTTTCTATACCTTCACTAGATAAGGGTAAGGTCCGCATACACACTACCCTCCCCAGACCCCACCTGTTGAGATATACTGGGACTGTTGTTGTTGTTCTAATTTCACAGTGTTGATAAATTAGTCATTAACGCTTTTTACTTCAGTTTATCTACACCACCCAATTCCCACACCCCTCCCAGACAAAAGCAAAAGAATAATAGAAGGAAGGAAGCACCTCTGAAACATTTTAATGGATACAAAGAACATACTTTCTTACATCTTATTTGATATAAATATCCGCGCTTTGGAGAACTCGGGCTCCATATTTGGCATGTTATTATGGATAATGGGATTTTGCATCTGCATAGAGAAAGGATTTCCGCTCTGCTGGGGTAGCCCAGGCAGAGAAGTGCCACTTTGATTTGGAACCTGTCCAGAGATCTGCCCTGACATATGCTGCAAATTCATTTTTATCTTGTATCCTTCCAAAAAACATGTACTTCATAGCACAGCCTATTAGCATTCCATTAAATAGATGAGAATCCCGCACTTTGTTAGCTGAGTGAGCACATACTCATCCAACCATTTTGCCTGAAAATACGCTCACGGTATCTGTATGCTGCAGTCAAAACAATGCCAAGAAAATCAAGTTAAGGAGTGGTCTACCCGTTGGTCATTGCACATACAAGTAAACGAGGTAAGTGAGGAAGGAGAGAACAATCAAGCAATCTTCTTTAGATTATTGACAACAGGAAAATCAACATTACCATAATACACTCGTACAAGTTTAAACTACATCAGCAATGCTCATTATCAAAAAGGAGCTAGCGAATTAAACACAATCAATGTGAAAAATCCTTGTTGTAATATTTAAGGTGGGGAGAAATTAACAAATTAAGAGAAATAATGCATGAACAGACTAAGAGAGCGTGTTTCTCAGTGAGGATAAGAAAAGCCCCAATTTTTTAAAGCTCGCTAAAATCAGCTTCGAATATAGAAATTAACAAGCAACTCAAACATGAGCATAAATCCAAACACCTAATTGGTTACATTAGAACATCAAGGTATTCAATCTTCATAAATTCATAAAACATTACCGAAAATTCACCTGGAATTTGATTAGATTTTTAATGTCGAAAGCAGCAGCCGCTGGTGGAGATGAAGGAGGAGAGCTTAGGGTAGTCAAATGACGTGTCTCAGAGATCGACGGTGATGGAAAGAGTTAGCGGATGTGGGGGTGGAGGTGGTTGGTTGGCTGGCCGTGGCTACGATGAGGAGCGGTGATGGCTGATGGCGAGAACCCAAAGGAGACTTGAGAATCGGGAGACGATAGAGTCAAAGGGTGGAATTGGAAAGCTTTGGAGTACGGATGGCTCGTGTATATCAGGGGTATAAGAGTAATTGAACCGTTGCTGTTTTTCCTTTTCTTTTTCTTGTCTTGAGAGAAAGAACATGCACAATTACTCCTCAGATGACATTTCATTTTTCACAAGGATTGAGAATAAACTATTCAAAAAACTACAAACTGAAATTTTAATGGAGCTAAAGTAATTTTATGCAACTTAATAATAAGCAACGAGGATAATTAATGTATTTTAATTCTATGTTTATATTCTACTTGTATAAGTTATGATTTAAATAGTAAAATAAAAATTTATGTGTATATACACACTACATAATTATGGTTTAAGAAGAGGTGGTGCAATAATCATCCCTTAATTTTGAGTATTTGCGATACGTTTCATGTTTTGAAACTTTGTACAGAGTTGTATGGTATTTTAAGACCTATAGATGTGATTTAGTTGGGTCCCAACGGGCTCGGATAAATTTTGTGTCATTGGGGTAAGTTTGGAAAAATCAAAAAGCTACACAACATGTTATGGTACATATACGGCATGCCCAAAGCACAGGCAGCACCATGCGCAATAAAAGCGTGTTGCACACACAAGTCACAGGGTGGCCCCTAAGCGATAGGCGTGCAAGATGTGGGCCCAAGCACAAAGCCAAAACTAGTTAAGTATAAAAGGTTGGATTTCACGTTTTTATTTTATCATTCATCATTTTGGGACCTTAAGAGCTCGGCCAAGGGAAGTTTTTAGCTAAATTTTCACAGACCACCTTGGGGGTAAGTGAATTAAATATAACTTTGAGTTTATATCATGGATTTGTCTTTAGATCAACATCTAGACATGAAATTTAGATTGGGTAATTTTGTCACAAACACTAGAATCATCACATCAATGAATTAAGTGCCTTAATAGACTTCAAATGAAAATTTAAGCATAGATTAAACCCATGAATTTATGATTAATCCATACTTGATTTTGATTTCAAGGTTTGATTGTGGGGACCAGGTTGAATTATTTGGGTTGTATTTGACTTTGATTGAGTCTTTAATTATGAAATAGGGTCCAGTCTTGTTTAACATCATTGAATAATCTTTTAAATAGATTGAAACTATTCGGTGTAATCCGGAAGCAAGAAAACTATTTTGGAAGGTAAAAGCTTCGTTTGTACCGAGATAAGTTAATACTTTGATCTTAGGAAGAAAACTCGAACTAATTTACATATACTATGTATACAAAAGTATCATAAATATGAGGTGACAAATATATATACGAATATTAGTAGTTTGAATAAAAGACACAAATATCATAAATAAAATCTAACTATTTAATTACAATGTCAAAGCAACATTACAATATAAGACTGGGGTAGCATAAGTCTTGAGCTACTAAAAGTAATACATTACATGTTCAAAGTTTGTACAATAGAAATACTAGAAATAATCGAAAAACTAAGTTGTCGTACAATAAAATAATTAACTCACCATTGGAACTGTATCATCTATCCAATACTTACTAACGAATTCCCGTTGGAGCTCTAATCAGTATTTGTACATAAAGTACAAGAATGGAAGGTGATACTCAGTAAGTATTATAGACTGGCCTAATGAAGAAATGACGAGAGTAAATATAGAAGATACTTACTTTACGTACTTGTGCAAATATTATATTTGAAAGATGCACCCTACTACATGTCCCCATATGTATTACATGTAGCGCATTCACAAATAAAGCATATAACAGTATACACAGCTAAAGCATATGACGGTATGCATCTAATTCAAATGTCCAAGTTCACTATATTTATACACCAATCCAGCATTAATAAAAAATTCATAAACAAGTCTCAAGTATAATATGCATGATTCAAACTTTACTAAAAAGTATATACTCCTAATGTCTCAAACATGCATGCATACATTAGGAAAGTACAAGATAAGAGACTTGTGAAGGATGGATCGATTCGATTGTCATATCCGGAGCTTGAGGCTCAATCATCAGAACACAGACAACGCAAAATGTACTGTACGAAAGCGATTATTTAAACACATTAGATAGTGCGTAAATCGTAAAATAAGAACTTACTTGTTCGCGTAGTGGAAGCAGAAGTCTGAAACAAACCACGACTGGAATCACTAGTTGGTAGTTGTAACGACCAGACCAGTCTTTTTGTGTAATTGCACCCCATTTTACCTTTTGATGCTTCACACGTGTGTAATTTGATTTTTATGAATTACGGGGTTGATTAGTTTCGTTTCAGAAAGATTTCGGGTTGAATTGAACTCTTTGGTTCTTGACTTGGAAGCTTAAGTTAGAAATGTTGACCTAAAATTTACTTTTGTGAAAACAACCTCAGAGTGGTATTTTGATAGCTTCGTATCGTGATTTAGACTTGGGCGTATTCCCGGAATCAAATTCGGATGTTCGTAGATTGATTTGTGTTATTTTGCCGAGAAATGATAATTTAAGGTTTAGAAGTTTGACCGTAGGTTGAATTTTAGATATCGGGTTCGTAATTTGGTTTTAGGACTTGGAATAGGTCCATTATGCTATTTAGAACTTGTCTGCAAGATTTGGTATCGTTTGGAGTTGATTTGATAGGATTCGGACGCTTAGTTGCAATTCTAGAAGTTCTTGAACTTTACTTTGAAATTCATGCGTTTTGGTGTCTGATTCATAGCTCTACATGTTTTTTTTTGTATTTTGATCACGCAAGTATAATAATTTTTGACTTGTGTGAATATTTGGTTTGGAGCCCCGATGGCTCGAATGAGTTTCGGACATGTTTCAGACATGTTTCAGACATGTTTCGGAAGGTTTTGGACTGAAAATAGGAATCTGGTGTGCTGATGCTCTGGTGTCGCATTTGCGAACACCGGGGTCACAATTGCAACCTAAGCAGGGGGTCTCAGTTGTCGCAATTGCGATACCTGGGTCGCAATTGCAAATGGTGTCAAGAAATTGGGCAGTTCGCATTTGCAATGAGGACAGGTTTTACAAATGAGAAGTCAAAACTTCCTCCTAGGCCGTCAGTGGCCGCAATTGCGAGGATTTCTTCGAAATTACGAGGGTTCGCAATCAATTGCGATAACTACAACTGATCAAAAGGGTTGGGAGTCGGGATTTTTCAACATATTCTCTCATTTTAGAATCCTAGACTTGGTAAGAGGCGATTTGGAGAGGGGATTTTCATCTACAAACATTGGGCAAGTGATTCTAATCAATTTTCAACTATATATTATGAATATATCTTAAATTTAACATCAAATTTATGTGAATAAAAGAGGAAAAATTAAAAAAATTTGTCAAGTTTTTGAAAAATGAGAATTTGAGTTTGAGAGTCTATTTGGACCGAATTTTGAAACTAATCACATATATGGACTCATGGGGTTATGGGTAGACGAAATCTACCCTTGGTCCCGGGTTTTGACTGGGCAAGCTCGGGGTTGACTTTTGTTAAATTTTTGGGAAAAGTACAAAATCATAACTTTATCTATTGTAATTATTTTTCCTTTCATTGTTTGATGATATTAAGTCGATTTTGGTTAGATTTGAGCCTTGTTGAGGCAAATTTTAGGGGATAAGCTGTTTCTGAGAGTTGAGTTGACCTGGTTGAGGTAAATATCTTGCCTAACTTTGTGTGGGAGAACCACCCCTTAGGATTTGGGATTGATTGTGATATTTGTGATATGTGAAAGCCGTGTACGCAAGGTAACGAGTGGGTACACGGGTTATTTATGGTATTTGACTAGTTAGGTTATTTAGACTCTTTCCATGCGTTAAATTGAATTGCCATAACATACTATATCTCTCATTGTTAATCAACTCTTACATGTGTTAATCTACCCTCACATGCTTTATTTGACATTGTTAATACTTGTTCTACTTCTTACATGTTGTTTTGCTCTTATACGCTAGTTGAAGTTATTGCCTTGTTACATCTTTAATTGTTGAATTACTTGTAAATGAAGTTGTTATTTTGTGAAATATCTTATTGTTGAGTTATTGATGTTGAAGTTGAGAAAGACATTGTCACATTGAGGTAAAGTTTTTAATTGTTGATATATATTTGTTGTTGACCAATTCACTTTTATTTTATTATTTTTAAGATTCTTGTGCACATTGTGCTTAAGCCATGGGCTATTTGTTGTGAAAATATTGATATTGTTGATTCTTTTGGCAAGTTGTGGCATATAGGCACTTGTGGTGTAAGTTGTGATTATGTTATGATATTGATACGCATGCGGTGGTATAAGGCTAGGGGTTAATACGCATGCGGTGGTATAAGGCTAGGGGTTAATATGCATGCGGTGAAATAAGGTGAGCTTGATACGCGTGTTGCTAGTAGGGGAACCACTTGAAGCCACACTGTATGATAAGGTGGGCTAAAATGCGAGTAGCTATTTCAGGAAAAATAATTTTCAAAAATAAAATATAAGGCTCCCGCTGTGATATAAGGAAAGATTATGATTGAAATTGTGAAAGTGAATACGAGGCGGTACCTCGGTTGCTATTCTTGTTGTGCATTTCATATTGAAACGAGTTATTAGTTGAACAGTTCTTGTTGCTTTTATTCTTCCTTGTTTTATCTGTTTTATCCTTATTTGACTATTGTGGTTCTCACTATTTGCTTCCTTCTTATCATCTTTATGCTTACAATTCTGTCATTAGTCTACGTTATTAACCTGCTTCGTTATCATTTATTTCTCCGCTTTTCATTACTTCTCGTTATTATAGTTTTGCTCTGTTAATCATGTCCTAGTATGTGTCTTGACCTGGACTCATCACTACTCTACCGAGTTTAGGTTTGATACTTACTGGGTACTGCTGTGGTGTACTCATATTACGCTTCTGCACATCTTTAAGTGCAGATCCAAGTACGTCTGCCCGTGCTGGACGTTAGTGATTGACTTGTTAGCTGCATTCCGGAGACTTCATGGTATACATGCTCGGCATCCGCAGGCCTCGGTGTCACCTTCCATTATCTTTTCGTTTTGTTGTTTCCTTATTCTGACAGTATTGTAGTAGACATCTTAGAATATTTTGTAGAGCTTATAGCTCAGTTCCACCAGTTTTGGGAATTATGGTGTTGAGGTTATATCTTGGAAGTTAATATGAGCTTATCTATTTTACGTTAGTATCTTAGTTTGGTTATTTATGTTATGTTATTATTAAATGTTAGGCTTACATAATTTTAGAGATTAGGTTCCATCACGATATTCTACGGTGGGAAATTGGGGTCATGACAGTGATGGTTGTCATGGTGTGTTAGTGCAACTCCCTATTCCACAGTCTAAACCCTAGTCTAACTTTCGGAGAATACTAAACATAGCAAAATACTACAGAGAGTGTCTTTTATTGTATACTGTAAATGTACTTATATAGGGAATATTAGGATTGACTATAACCCTATTGGGTCTTAAATCACCCCTTATGGTTGGACCCAACATTTCTTACATCTCCAACTTACACATAATGGAGTGTCATCTAGTCTAAGAAACATATTCTTATCTCATCTCCTCAATCATTCATATAGGGATAGACTGTGTGACCAACATATTGTGAGAGCTAAGTGCTTTACATCTATTAGGAGTATATAGCCTCTCGTCAAGTGGACACCTGCAAGTAGATCATAAAGTATGCAATACACTAGATCATATGAATCACATTTGATATAATCTCAAAATCTCATATATCATTATTTCTTATATTCACTATCATAACTCATAAGTTATAACTGGTGTACCAATGAGCACAAATAAATAAGATTCCATCAATGATCTTCCTCTTCTCACGATAGTATGACTGCTTTTCTAGATATGAATATTCGCCTATTATCCACGAGAATTCTTATTTTGTTGTCAAAAAGGCGAAGAACTAAATTCATCCGCTAGACCGAATCTATGTACATGATCTTTTGGAAACACTAAGATAGCTAACATCGAACTAAGTCTCAAGTATCTGATCGGAGTCTTTGAGGGTATAAAATCTTGAGACTCTATAAAATCTCTAGGTCTCACACAACAATAAGTTAAGAATGGACTTGTGTTAATCCAAACGGTCGATATTAGCACACATGGAACACGTGCTACAATATTTTCTCCTTTTTTCTAAGGAGCGTATGTCTTTATCATATAAAGAATATTGTATAAATGATATTTAGACACCATAAGTATCTAAATTTGAGTTTCTTGATCTACAATTATCACTTTTAGCTCACATCTGGCTCACAAAGTAGATTAGGTGAACATTTTTACCTTAATAACCTTATGTCATTATTTAAGCGACATTTTGATTTTAAGCGAATATCTCTCAAATGATCCTTATGATAATTTTGCTTAGAATCATGTCTCATCTCCATAACTAAGTTAAAGGAGGCAGTTGCTTGTGTGAGAAGGCCAATCTCTTATCTACTCGACATACTTATACAAAATGAACAAAGAATGTACATAACATTCAACAATAAAAATGTGTGTGTATGTAAATCAACTTTATTGATAATCAAAGAACATTAGTTTTGTGGACACGAAAAAAATAACAAAATGAAGTATATCAAAGTCGACGCAAGCCTTGAGACCTAGTGCGTCTCACAAATGCATCTTTAGATAAAGACTTGGTCAATGGATCTACTAACATACCTTTTGTAGAACATACTTCACATTCACTACCTTGCGTCTAATCATATCTCACACATATTTATACTTGATATCTATGTGTTTGGTTTTGCAATGAACTTGGGTTCCTTGGAGAGGATATTGCAGCTTCACTATCACAGTAGACTAACATTGGTTTAGCATTTTCTGTGATTTCTAACAAGTGCTCCAAGAACTTTTTCAACCAAATAGCTTCTTGTGCTGCTGATGTGAGAGCCACGTATTCGGTTTCCATCGTAGATAGTGATATACATGATTGTTTCTTACTACTTCATGATATGGCGCCATCACTGAGTAAGAAAACAATCATGAGGTGGACTTCCTCTCGTCTAGATCTCCTCCATGATCAGCATCACTGTGTCCAACTAATCACAGATCCTTGCCGCCTTGGTAACAAAACGCATAATCAGTAGTTCTCTTCAGATATCTCATGATCCTCTTTACTGCTTGCCAATGTGCTAAACCTGGGTCGGTTTGATATCTACTTACCAAGCCAACTGCTCGACAGATATCAAGTCTAGTGCATACTATAGCATACATTAGACTTCCGACTGCGCTCCTATAAGGAACTCAGCTCATTCTTTCTATCTCTTTAGGAGTCTTAGGACACATCTGACTTCCCAAGACATGGCCTTTACTGATATGAGTATCAACTAGGCTACTGTTTTACATATTGAATCGTTCAAAAACTTTTTTAATGCATTCTCTTATGAGAGATATAATAGTTTCTTTGGATGATCTCTTGAAATCTTAACTCCAAGAATATATGCAGCTTCACCCATATCTTTCATCTCAAAGAGATGACAACCATGACTTTATCTCGGTTATAAACTATTTATCATTTCCAACTATAAGTATTTCATCTATGTACAATGTTAAAATCACAAGCTTGTTCTTTGATCTTTTGGTATAAACGCAATGGTCTTCATCCATCATGGTAAAATCATTGGATACTATAACGTTCTGAAAGCGTATATACCATTGCTTTGAAGAATGTTTGAGGCCATAAATAGACTTCTAAAGTCTACAAACCTTTTGTTCGTGGCCCTTTTCAATGAAACCCTCAGGTTGTTCTATATAAATTTCTTCATCTAGTTCTCTATTGAGAAAGTCACTCTTTACATCCATCTGATGTAATTCAAGATCCAAGCTTGCAACAAGTAGCTAGAACTAGGTGAACAGAGGTAAATCGTACAACATGCGAGAAAGTTTTTTCGTAGTCTATTTCTTTCTGCTGTGTATACCATTTCGCCACTAGTCGAGTCTTATATCTCTCAACTGTGCCATCAGCCTTGAGTTTAATTTTGAGAACCCATTTGCTCCCAATTGCTTTATGTCCTTCAATGAGGTCAATTTGTTCCCAAACTTTGTTTACTCTCACAGACTCCAGTTTATCTTCCATTGTTTTTGTGCATTTATCCTTAGAAGGCCATGAAAGAGCCTCTTTATATTTTTAGGCTCGTTTTCTTCTTGTAGGAGTATCATAAATAGTTCACCACCTTCAACATCAAATCGTCAGCGGGGAATCTTTTTACGAGAACCACGTCTTATTTGTGATTCATCATTGTTCCTATTTGAATCAATGTTGATCCCACTCGGATCAAGAACATTCATCTGCTCCCAATTGGAACAAGATCTGTGACCATCTCGCTCCCACTTGGAACAAGATCCATTTGGTCACTTCTACTAAATGTAGAAGGATTACTTTCATTCGCATCTGATGATGAATCATTGTTGAGAAACTAATTCATTATCTGCTAAAATTCTCCTACTTGAATGAAGTGATCCTTGTACGTTTTGATCCATTATCTCAAATAAGGATATGTCCTAACCTATCTCTCCCTTCTTAGGAAACTCATTCTCTAAGAAAGTGATATCTTGTGACCCAAATTCAGTTACACTCCCATTGTCTGCTGACCTATAAACACATAACCTTTTGAGGTTTCGAAGTATCTTACAAAAATACTTTTGTTTCCCCTCGGGTCCAACTTGCAATATTTGTGAGAGGAATTATGTGTATAGGCAGCACAACCCCAAGGTCTTAATACACTCAGATGGGATTGTCTCCTAGTCGATAACTCATATAGAGTGGTAGTAACTTACTTTGTAGGCACTCAGTCAAGTACATAGGTGGCAGTAAGAAACACATCACCCCAATAACTAATTGGGAGGTTCGCTTGTGCCATCATTTACCTAACCATTTCTTAGAGTGTTATATTTCTTCTCCCCGCAACACCATTTTGTTATGGAGTATTTGGGATAGTCAACTGATAAACTATTCCTTTTTCATCACACATAACCCATTAAACTGGGTTGATAAGTATTCGCGACCACAATCAATTCAAAGAGATTTTATCTTCTTGTCTAATTGACTTTCCACTAAGCTCCTATAGCGTTTGAAGCAACTTATTGCTTCTGATTTATGGAAAATTAAATAGACGTAACTAAAACCGGTAAGGTCATCAATAAATGTAATGAAATAATTTACTTCATGCCTAGCCTTAACATTCATAGGCTCACAAATGTCAGAATGGACTAATTGCAAGATTTTCTTGCTAGATAACTTTCACAAGTGGACAATTTCACATGTTCAATGCTGGAAACTAAACCTTATTTTGCTAACCTTTGCATTTTTTGTTGGCCAATATGACCAAGTCTATATGCCATATGTTTACATCACTATCATATTTACGTGAAGAAACAAACATTGAAAAACTAGCATTATTATTAAATGAATCATAATCCAAACCATAATAATTAAATCTCCGTTCTCATGACCAAAATCAAATAAAGTTGAACCAAAAGTCAACTTGGCAAAATTACTATGACAAAACAAGTCAAATCCTAGCTTAAGCAAAACTGAAACTGAAATAACATTCTGATGAATTGTTGGTGCAAAGAGAACATCATGAAGTATTAGGTCTCAACCGCCACGCATGACTAACTTGCATGTATCGATCCCTTCAGCAATAACCTTATTGTTGTTGCCCACATATACCCACTTTGCTCCACGTGAAACTCACTGAAATTTAAGAAAGGCACTAGCAACAAAGGCACTACGTTCCCAGACTATGTGGTTCGTTGCTCCTGAGTCTACAATCCACAAAGGATTAGATTCAGTTAGAAAAATAGAATTAGAAATACAAAGTTCACTAATTCGAGCATCGTGAAATACCTTTCTAGGAGGCTCAGAGCAATCTCTGGCATAGTGGCCCATTTTGTCGCAATTATAGCATTTTATTTTAGCAACTTTGACACGTTTGAGACGTATGCTATTGCCTTTTTTAGTCTTTGCTCTTTTGGCAGGCTGAGCTGGCTGAGCTTGAGGTGGCCCTCTCTTCTTTCCCCAGTTCTTTTTCTTTGAATCACTCTTAGTTTTGGAGGTAGCTTCCATGTGCAACTCAGCTATTGGCTTTGCAGCCTTAAGTCATTCCTCCTCTAACTCAAGATGCCTCCTAACATCTTCCAGAGTTGTGATTCACTCATTATGGGTCAAATGAATTTTCATATGATCCAAGAACTAAGTAAAGAGCATATGACATTTTGTATTTGTTGTTCATCAGTCAACACATGACCAACCTCCTTCAATTCTTCAATCATATTTGTCAGTTGCCTCCGATGTGTTTTCACTGAATGTTCTTGGTGTTTCTTATATGAATCAAATTTGATCGTTAAAGATCCCGGCCTTGTAGTGGAACAGGTACCAAACCTATTCTTCAAAGCATTCCAAAGATCCATAGCTCTTTTGTGATCCTTAAACTCCCTTAGAATGCCATTATCCAAGGTGCTCAGCAACGTAATGCGAGAAGTGGAGTTTTTTTCTTCCAACTGTCATAGGCTTCACGCTCATGCCTATGCTGAGCAGTGTTGCCTTCCTCAGGCTCATTCATGACATTGTCAATGGCCTCCAGAAGCCTCTTGCTCCTCTAGCAGATACCGAACTTTTAAGATACAAGTTTCATAGTTATCGCCATTGAGTTTGGACCCTTTGTTCAGCTCAGCAAAAATATTATTCGAAGCAGTAGTCATTCTTTAACAAATAAAAAGTATCATGAGGATCATATAAAAAAAAATGCAAGGCACTATGTTCAACATACATACATATTATAACACTAAGCACCAATTGATTAAGTCAATAAACATATATATTAATCATGGAGTCAAAAGTTCACTATGTTCTCAATCATCGCCCAAAATTAAAATATTATGAAAATTAATCTATTCAATTATCTAGCTAAGCGTCTTAATCATATTTAAGACAACATAATTATTTACCATGATTTTATAATCTCATATAGATTATAAGTTAACAAATAACGTATATTAGCATGCAAATAAAATTAATATCAAACTAATTAACATTTATTACATGCTATACAAATTCACATTTTTCCTAATGTTAAACTAATTAACATGATGCATGTTAAACAAATTAACAAGTTACTTTAATATTAAACTAATTAATATTTGGTTTCATGCTCAACAAATTAACATAAAACATGTGTTAAACTAATTAACAAAAGTAATTTTCAATAAATTAATATTTCAAGCATGTTTAAATAAATTAACAAATGTCACGATCCAAAATCCATTAGTCGTGATGACGCCTAACCCAACCTGTTAGGTCAGCCAATTAACAGTTAACACAATTCTAATAAAATAAAGGTGATCAACAAATGTTATATTCGGATTCAATATAATATTTCAAGGACTGGTTGTACAAGTCATGAGCTACTAAGACTGGATTTTTGTAAAAATTAATATGAAATAAATACAACTTCTGTTTGAAATGTACATAAAAAAAATTCAATGCTAAAACTACCAAGGGACAAGTGGTAGCTGCATCCAAGAGGCACGAACATCTTTAGAGCCAGCTTCCGTCATCCACCACATCTAAGCTCCAAGATCTGCACGCAAGGTGCAGAAGTGTAGTATGCTTATAACCGATCCTACGTACAATAAGTATCTTGACTAATCTCGGTGAAGTAATGATGAGACTTTTTAGTTAAAAGATACTCACTGATATAATCTCTGCAATAGACTAGCAATAGAATAATACTAAAAACAAAGAAGAGTACAAGGACAAATATACGAAGCAGTAAAAGAATCACCAGAAGAAATCACGAAGTAAATTCATAACTTTCATAGTGTGAGAAATATACTCAAGATATCAAATCGAATGGAACAACAACACCGTTCATGCATTTATCTCATCCTCACCAAATATATGAATGTAAGTCAAATCAATTGGCACGGCAACACCCTTCGTGCATTTATCTCTTCCTTACCGAGCATACATATAACAGTACAAACCATGTGAAAGAAATGCCAATAACAATAATGAGTAAAGTGGGAGATACACAGGTAGTAATAACGAACAACAAGTGCATATGGGTAACAGTAACAGACTAGATATGAGGCATAGAAGTAATGATAGCATTTAAGGTAGAAGAATATAAATTTCACTAGCTAACATGGTAGAAGGCTTAGATATAGATATAACAAACATGAAGAAAAGCATGATCTTTATAAGCTAAACAAATAGAAGGCATGAATAACTAATATGGTAGAAGGCTTATACGAAAGTGCAACAAATGAGAAACAACATGAATGTAGATATGACAACAAGAAGGAAAGCATGATATTTGCAAGTTAAACAGATCGAAGGCATGGACAACACAACAACAACTTAGATAGAGGATAAAGACAGGACAATAACGACAAGTCATATAGAAAACATAGGTGCAACAATAACAACTCAAGGTAAAGGCATGAATGTATATACAAGGAAAAGATATCACAACATAATGCATGTCTCTCGTCCTCGCCTGCACGGAAACAGACTTCGTGCCATGAACACATGATAATATAAATGAAATGGCAGCATCACCCTTCATTCTTTTACTCTCATCCTCACATGATAATGTAAATGAAAACATGATAATGTAAATGAAATGGCACGGCATCACCCGTCGTGCTTTTACTCTCATCCTCACATGATAATATATATGCAATGGTACGACATCACTCTTCGTGATTTATACTCTTCCTCACCAAGCACATGTATATCAATAACAAGACAAGGTAGGAAGCATGAATAACATCAAGGAGAGTGATTAAGCGAATATTCCAAATGAACATCAATCACAACTTTCAACCCAATAACAATTCAATAAACCTCAAGAACTTTATTGTTCAAGTATTTTAACAAGTTTAAAAAATGATCTTCAACTCAAGTATAGAATCCAATATCTCAAGAATAACGGTCGTAGCGATGTATTAGTGACCAAGCATAGTAATGATCGAATTTAACACATCAATAGTTTCATAAAAACTCGTCAAATTTTAATCAAGTTATAATAAGCTAAATCTTGGTTTCTAGCGTTTAAGTTCATATTCTTAGTAATCTAGAAGTCAAGTAAGACATGAAACAAGAAGGTCACATAATTCTACAAGGCACAATTAATCCTATAATTTACCCCGAGCATGATTAACCCTGGCACCTGTATATACGCTCGTCACCTCATATATGCATCACCCCCGCATGTAGCAAACAATGTCAACTAGTAGAAAAAATTCCTCCAACAAAGCTAGGCAAGACACTTACCTCAAACAAGCCAAATCGATACACTAGAAGCACCATCGCCCTCAAATCATCCCAAACTCATCAAATAATGCCATAGGAAGCAAACCCAATCGATAAAGGTCGAATCTTTAATCAATTACTCAATCGATGTTCAAAACCTAAAAATTCACTTTAGGAAAGTTTAGACAAAAATCCCCAATTTCTCTTTAAAACTCATAATCCAAATGCCAAAATTGAAGATAGATTCATGAAATATAATCAAAATCGAGTAGAAAAAACTTATCCCAATCCATGTGGTAAAAATTATCTCCAAAATCACCCATTCGAGCTCCAAAACCATGTGAGAAAAAAGTGCTAAATTCTGGAATAAATAAAAAAATACATCAGTTGTTATAGCTTGAATCAGATCTTAGATGACTCCGAAATTCACATTTGATAAGCCCAACATAATCCTTGAGATTACACCAAAGATAGCCCCTTGAATCACCCAATTTGGTATTAAAATAAGGGAGATATAATGTTTTGAAGTTTTAAAGGAAGTCTGAAAATTTAAGAGACCAAAAATGACATTTTTGTAATTATTTACACTAGAAAATCAACAACAAAAGAATCTTCATTTTGACACCCAAAACTCGTTCGGAACCTCCCGGACACAAACCATATATGTATTTTAATCATAAAATACGCTACGAACCTGCTCGCGCACTCAAAATACCGAAAAAAGGTCATCTTGACCCGATATTGACCATGGTCAAACTCCAAATCTTTAACTTAACTAGTTTCTCAACCAATGATCCAAAACACACCCGAGCCGCTCGGGACCCCATTCAATCATATTAACAAGTAAAAATACATTATTCAAACTTATCCTAAGCCTCAAAACACCCACAGGAACATCACAACAAAGAATCGAGACACAAACCGAATAGAATTTCTCTTAAGTTGTTAAATCTTCATTCTTAAAAAAGAGTGTCCGAATCCCACTTAAACACTTCGGATTACTTCCAAATTTTGCACACAAGTTCAATTCAACTACATAGACCTATCCAAAGTCTCGAAACACCAATTGGTGTCCAATAACACCAAAGTCAACTCTTGGTCAAACTAATAAATTTTTAAGTTCTTCAAATTGCCAACTTTTGACAAATAGTGTCGAATCCTTCTAGGAACCTCCAAAACCAAATCCGAACATACGTACAAGTACAAAATCATCATACAAACCTATCGGAATCATAAGAACTCGATTCCGAGTCCGTTTATCCAAAAGTCAAAGTTATATCAACTCTTCCAACTTAAAGCTTCCAAATCGAGAGTCATTCTTCCAAATCAATCCCGAACCACTCGAAAACTAAAACCGACCATACAATCAAGTCATAATATATCATATGAAACTATTCAAAGTCTCAAACTATCGAATGAAACATTAGAGCTCAAAAACGACCGATCGGGTCGTTACAACAAATAAATATAATGTTAAACACATTAATATTTCAAGCACATTAAACAAATTACAAATAAATATAATGTTAAATAAATTAACATTTCAAGCATGGTAAACAAATTAACAAATAAATATAATGTTAAATAAATTAACACTTTAAGCAATTGCGATAATAAAATAATAATAATTTTCATAGAACAATATAAATACTAAATTTATATTCTGAAAATTAAGACTATATGATGAATTTTCGAAATCTGAAATTAAATAAAATCCAGAACCTTTTGTAATTTTTAATTAGGCATGAGCCTAAATAAAATAACAAGACAAATTAAAAGTGGGCCTTTAGCCGAAGTTTATAAATCTGCCAAAAAGAATTGCGGCCAGGTGGTCATTTCATCTGAAGCCCAAGCTTCTTAGGGGTCGTTTGGTACGAACACAAGTAATGCATGGATTGTAATGCTGATTTTTTAATAAGTGTTTGGTTCATTGTATTAAAAATTAGCTTGTGTTTGGTTTAAAACTGTACAAAATATTCTTTACAATTATACCCTTAAATATTCTTCTTTCTGTATATAAAGAAATTTAGGAAAAGGGTTTGAGGGGCGATTTAGTAATTTTAGAGTCTTATCCAGGTATAGTTAATGCAGGAATTAGTGATCCCTTGGTTTCCTTGGTATTAGCTAAGCCCTCCTATGAGGTATAAGTAATCCATGTATTAGATATGCATAAATTGAATTGAGCAACCAAACATTGTATTAGACGGATTAAATTTTTATATAGGGATTATTTTACTTAGTACAGCCTACCAAACGACCCCTTAAAGACTTAATCAAGTCTGTCATTTATGGTGGGCCTTTAGCCCAAAGACTTAAACAAAGCATTTTAAAAATAGGTATTATCACTTTTAGCCTATGCCAGAAACTATTTACATCTGGTAGCTAAAAAAGTATATAAATTTGTATAATTTTTGTATATAACATACAGAATGTGTATATATATACAAAAAATATATATAATTTTGTATATCTTTTTGGAGATTACTTTTACAGCGGCTATACAGTTTCATTTTTCCTTTGAAAAATCTGCCTATTAAAAAAAGGAGAAAGCCAAACAGCCTCTTAAAGGAGCTGTTTAGACCGTCGACGGTCAGCCGCATCTCAGACGGCAAAGAAGGCGAGGGCTGATCGGAGAAAAAATATTTTTTTTGTTTTATCAGTTTTGAAAAGAAGAACTGACTAACAAAGCATCTTCTTGATAAAAAAAAAATATTGGTTTAAAAGTTCAATTCAAATCAGTGTATAAACTTGATTTACTATCGCCAATTGCACACAAATTAGAAAAAAGATACATAGATTTAAATTCACACAGAAAAAGAACTGACATCTATGTTTTTATATATTTATTTGTTTATTTATCAGATCCAAAAACTAATTTTATTGAACGCATAAAAAATATCATACAACAGATTAACTAAATAATTGCCCAATAAACGTCCAAAATTATACATATACACGATGTTCTAGATTCACACATAAATTTAGAACTAATTATATATATATATATATATATATATATATATATATATATATTATATATATATATATATATAAAATCTCGAACGAGAAAATCAGCATATGGCTCTGATACCAATGTAAGAAAGCGATTATCTAAACACATTAGATAGCGCGTAAATCGTAAAACAAGAACTTACTTGTTCGCCTAACGGAAGCGGAAGTTTGAAACGAATCGTGGCTAGAATCACTGGTCGGTGGTGGTTGTCACGGTGTGTTGGAGCAACTCCCTATTCCACACTCTAAATCCTAGTCTGACTTTAGAAAAAGATTAATCGTAGGAAAATACTGCAGAGAGTGTCTTTTATTGTACACTGCAAGTGTTCTTATATAGGAAATATTAGGGTTGACTAATTACCTTATTGGGCCTTAAAGCACCCCTTATGGGTGAACCCAAATTTTCCTATATGTATAAATCTCTATCATCAGAACGTGGACAACTCAACACGTCTATATTTCAATCTGCATGGACAACTCACGTGCCCCAAAGACCGATATCAACGTGAATCACATATGTAGATAAGCATCTATATGTACAATGCATGACTAAATCAGTTAAACCATGTGATATGGCATACATGGAATCTAATGTTAAACTAGCATGTGAGAGATGCCTGTAACATTATACTAGCATGTGAGAAATGCACAACTAGTATGTCATACTCAAAGTAAGTCACGAATATCAAGTAACAATAATGTATCTATATATATATATATATATATATATATATATATATTTTGTTACTTGATATACATGACTAGTTGTGCATTTTTCACATGCTAGTTTAATGGTATAAATATCTCTCACATGCTAATTTAACATTAGATTATATGTAAGCCATATTACATGGTTTAACTGATTTAGTCATGCATTTTACATATATATACTTATCTACATATGTGATTCACAATAATATTGGTCTTTGGGGCACGTGGGTTGTCCATGCAGATTGAAATATAGACGTGTTGAGTTGTCCACCTTCTGATGATAGAGATTTGTATATTTTGACTTGTCCATATTCTAATGATTGAGCCTCATGCTCTGGATATGACAAGCGAATCGATTCACTTGTCTTGTACTTCCTTGATATATGCATGCAAGTGCGAGACATTAGGAGTATATACTTTTTTGTAAAGTTTGAATCATACATATTATACTTGAGACTTGTGTATGAAGTTTTTATTAATGCTGGATTGGTGCATAAATATAGTAAACTTGGACATTTGAATTAGATGCATACCGTCATGTGTTTCGCCGTGCATACTGTTATATGTTTTACCTGTGAATGTGCTACACGTGATACATGTGGGGACATATAGTATGGTGCATCTTAATATTATTATTATCGAATATAATATTTGCACAAGTATGTAAGTAAGTCGTCTATATTGACTCTCGTCATTTTTTTATTAGGGCGATCTATAATACTTACTAAGTACTCTTTGTACTCGCCATCCATTCTTGTACTCTATGTGCAAATAATGATTAGAGCTCCAATAGTGAGTTAATTATTTTATTCTACGACGATTTAGAGTTTTTCGATTATTTTTAGTTATTCTATTGTACAAATTTTGATCATGTAATGTGTTACTATTAGTAGTAGTTCAAGACTTGTGCTACCCTGATCTTATATTGTAACTAGTTATTTTATCCGATAAAATATAAATATTATATATATATATATATAATATATATATATATATATATATATATATATATGTAATGTAAGACATATATATATAATAAAAATAACAAATCCAATCACTCTTTTTGTAGCTCTATAATGACAAGAGTACTTGAGGAGAAATCCTATCTAATGGGAAAAAGAAGTTAACACTCATTTTATAGGCAAAAATTGTAAATTTTGTCGTCTGCTCCAATTGTTTGAACGTAGTTCATAATAGTATATAAAGGTAAACTTAATAACTAATAATAAAATGTAAAAATGAGGTTGAATCCTCCAATTTGCAATAGTTATACGTGTTTAGCTTTTCGTTCATTGAAGGCTACGGAAAATAATAGTAATTGATTTAACGTTGAAATTAGTTTAATTATTCTTTTGGAGTAAGAACTTATGACAAACTTGATTTGGAGGAATAAATGTTCGTCTTCTCAAGCCTTTACCATATATATATATATATATATACAACACATTATCCGAGAGATAGAACTTGATCACTACCACACATTAAAATTAAAATCAAAACTTAAAATACATAAAAGAGGGAGACACACATTGCCTAACTTCCAGGAAAGTTAATTGATCTAAAGGAGATACTACCTTTATCTAATTCTAGATTTCTAAAAGTCAATCTTTGTAACCTTTTCTATTCGAGCTAATTAATTGAATGCCTTCACATTCAACAAATCAATGTTGGATGTTAATTATAATATTTACCCGAACGTAACTTTTCATCTGGTGATATTCTGCTGCACGTCCATCTTTCCCCAATGGACTCTGTTCTCTTCTTTTCATTAAATAATTAGATTAGATTTTATTTATGATATTTGTGTCTTTTATTCAAACTTGATACTGTTGTCGTTTAAGATTATGAAGTTTATATTTATGATTCGCTTGACTTAGAATTTGTTGTATGCTACAATTTAGGTCATGGCAAATGACATGACACCTCTCTTGGGTCACCTATTTAGATATTTTAGTTTTTGTTTTATTGAATGATGAGTTCTATTCTGCTTTGTTATGTGATAGGTTGCTTGATTGCAAACTTAGTGCACAAAGATACACGACTCTTTCTATATTGGGAATGGACTGATTGAGGCTAATTGTGGAGTTGCTCTCGATGCTTGATCCTCTACTTAAAGTATATCTTTTGGTGTGTGTATTCAGTTTGTTGTTTGTATTATCATTGCAATTCAAGAAAATAAATTTCTTTTACGGTAGGGGACTATGGTTTCATCTTGTTAATGTAAAATAAGATTTTTCTATTAGTAACAAATAAGATAAAGTACGAGACCTTCAACATCCCAAGTTTGACGATGGCAAGGAAGATTTTGCAGGTATTGAAGAAGCTTCGAATTTTTCGCCAACAACTTATCCTCAAGTGTACCCACAAGCTAAAGTACATCCTTAAATATTCATGTGAACCAAAAAACCCCCTTATTGTTTTCCAGTATGAACAACTTTCATCATTCCGTTATCCAAAGTTAGAAAACTATCAAACTAAGAAATACAAGTAAGTTAGACCATTCCAATTATAGTTGGAATCAAATGAACACGATTGCACATCCACTTTCACCACCAAGTAATCCCTTCTTGAACCATCTTACAGAATCAAGCCCATGGGCCATGGCTCAAAGTTTAATCTTTTTCAGTTATTGCCTATATAGGAGAAAATCCAGGCAGTTTCTACATTAAAGAATCATTCCATAAGCAGAAAATAGACTCTATATCACTCTCCTCCTTACACTTACGCTGTTTATGGATGTGACTTGAACTATGCTACTGCTGAAAACTCCCAATGAAACAGAAATACAGAATCGAATGTGCTTGCCGTAAACAATCATTTTCAGAAAACTGAATAAACTGATCCGTATATTCTCAAACAAGTAGGAGAGAACACCATGTATAGTCAATAATGGCAATTCCAACTTCCATACAATCAATGGATATTGTCAAGTTCTCTTATGCTTGGGATCCTCCATCTTTCCCAAGGCCAAAGTCTGTTGTAACTTTCTGCTGATAATAGAAAAAGATGCAGAAAAATGAATAGAGCTTTGCTTTGGTTCTTCCAAAAGAAGAAAAGAAGTAAATAACTAACCCCATGAATATTAAACAGATCACCTGCTAAGTTCAACAAGAATTGTACATCTTTTCGCCCCTATCCTTCTGCTTCTCTCCTCATTCTACCTACCTACTTAGTTTTCGATTTATAACTCAAAACAAGAGTTACTCAATTGCATTCCTCGTCAGCCTCAAGGCATATATCTCGAGAGTCTTATTCTGTTTGGTGGGGGGGCGAAGTATATCTATTTGTGCTTTTCTGTCAAGGATTTGTCGAACTGGTTGATACCAACTAGTTTGTGTCCAACGGATGCAAATAACTTGAGCAAATATTAAGCGCATAACTAATTTTTGCTACATCAGAATTATTTTACTGAATTTAATCTTTCTCCGATTGGGGAAATACAATGAATTGCTTCTCTCAACATATTGGAAATTTTCCTCTGGTTTTCTCAAATACTTCCTCCGCCATAAGTGCGGCCTTACCATCAGCCTTCTTGATCTCTAACTGAGCCTTCCCAGTACCTCCTGAAGCATTTGCGTTAAAGCCAACTGCAACGGCAATTTCAGCTTTGGCTCCATATACCAAACGCTGTGCAAAGATTGTTGAGAAATAGAAATCAGCAGTTGGTTATAAAGTAAAAAGTGTCAAGTCCGTTCGTACAGGATTAAATGGGAAAGACGAAAAGGGAGCAAAAACAGACCTTAATTCTTGACAGATTGATAGCACCAATACACATTGGACAGGGCTCACAAGAGGCATACATCTCACAGTCTGAGAGCTCGATGCAATTGAGCTTTTTACACGCCTGAATATGTATCCACAACAAGAAGCAAGACAAAATTTTGATACAAAACATGAGGTAACAAAATGGTGAAAAACAAAGGAACATCATATAGACAAATTGACAGATCAACACTACTTGAGCGCATCTGTATCTTAGTACTTCATTCCAGAATGCTCATTGATATCACAACACTGCTTCTGATGAGCATCTGAATTGTCCTTTAAACTTTATTACGATTTTCGATCATCTTCCATTGATCAGTGAAAATAACTCCGCAGTTCCTAAGTATCAGATGATTTCACTTTTTTATTTAACAGAAAGTAAAAATTGTAGAGCTTCCACACATTAAATGATTTTTATTTAACAGGAAGTCTAAGAGTAATATCTGTTGTTTTGGTTGATCTATTAGGAATTTGCTGGTGCAGCAGTCACATCATCTCTTCTTGCAGAAAATTCATCTAATAGAAGAAGTATCAACAAAAGATGGCCAAGATAGGCAAATAATACAAAGTTCCAACGAGAATAAGCATCCCTCGTCCTTACGCCCACAGAGAGAAGTGAGAAGTTCGTGCAATATTAAGAAATTAATAGTTAAGCCGATTAAGTTTTGCTAGCTTCACAGATCCTGCCTTGTATAAATTATCAGCATGGACTCGAGCGGGTAGAGAGGTCACAAAAACATCTTTCTACCATAGCCATTTATTGCCTCAACTCTTTTTCATTTCTATGAGCTTGAGTATACGATCCAAAATCAAACTATTAGTACTCAGTATAGAAAATGATATGAATGATTCACCAGTGATCACCGCTGCTCTGATCCGGCTCACTTGAACGTAGTGCCACCCAAAACCATAGTATCAATGCCATACGTAATTGTCTGAAGCAATAAGAGAGATTTTTGTTTTCTGTTATAAATAATAAGTGGAACTACTATTATCAGTATTCTAGTCATTGTTTTTCTGGCAAGCACTCTCACCTTGATTTTTCTTTAGGTTTAGACGTTCCGTTTGAAATGATCATGTTAGTCACAAGTGTAGCAAATTTTGGCCCTTGATTTTGGACCGGCTCCTGGACTTTCCATGACCTTTTGGATCTGTCAGCCTTGTTTAAACTCCTATTTTGACTCCTTCCCCTATCTCGTGTGGTAAAAGCATGTCCTAGGTTTTAAGGCTTCTCAGCATCTTCTGGTTGACATTAATTCCTTTAACTCAATGGTATTCTTACATATGGTATTCACCTTGTTAGGAGGTGATGGAGCAGTATAGGGAAAGGAAGCGGCATTTACACATGTTGTTCATCGACTTAGAAAAGACTTACGATAAAGTGCCGAAGGAGGTGTTATGAAGATGTTTGGAGGCCAAAGGCGTTCTTGTTGCATATATTAAGGCTATTAAGGACATACACGATGGAGCTACGACTCGGGTGAAAACAGCGGGAAGGGACTCGGAACAATTCCTGGTAGTGATAGGGTTGCATCAGGGGTCAGCCCTCACCCCATTCCTGTTTGCCCTGGCGATCGACGCGCTGACGCGGCAGATTCAAGGAGAGGTGCCGTGATGCATGATATTTGCAGATGACATTGTACTGATTGATGAGACGCGAGGGGGATTATCGAGAGGTTAGAGGTTTGGAGGCAGACCCTGAAGTCTAAAGGTTTCAAGTTGAGCAGGATCAAAACTGAATACTTGGAGTGCAAGTTCAGTGGTGCGACTCAAGAAGTGGATGACGACGTGTGGCTGGATTCCCAAGTCATTCCTAGGAGAGAAAGTTTCAAGTACCTTGGGTCTGTTACACAAGGGAATGTGAAGATCGGCGAGGATGTCGCACACCGTATTGGGGCGGGATAGATGAAACGTAGGCTCGCTTCCGGTGTTCTGTTGTGATAAGAATGTGCCACCTAAACTTAAAGGTAAGTTCTATAAAGCGATGGTTAGACCAACTATGCTATATGAGGCAGAGTGTTGGCTAGTCAACAACTCCCATGTCTAGAAAATAAAGGTGGCCGAGATGAGGATGTTGAGATGGATGTGCGGGCATACCAGGTTAGATAGAATTAAAAATAAAGTTATCCGGGACAAAGTGGGCGTAGCCCCTGTGGAGGACAAGATACGGGAGGCGAGAGTTAGATGATTCGGGTATGTAAAGAGGAGAGGCACTGATGCTCCGGTAAGGAGGTGTGAGAGGCTGGCGTTAAAGGGCCACCGGAGAGGCAGAGGCAGGCCGAAGAAGTATTAGGGAGAGGTGATTAGGCAAAATATGGCGCTACTCCAACTGACTGAGAACATGACCATGGATAGGAAGGTGTGGAGGTTGAGTATAAAGGTAAAAGGTTAGATAGCCGAGTGTTGTTCTTGTTTGTAGCAGTAATTTTGATACATCATTTAGTGTCCTTCGTGTTTTTTCATATCCCTAGACTTCTATTATTACTTGGTGATGCCTTTGTTTCGGTTTTCTGATTGCATTATTTAGAGTTACTTTTGTACTTTCGCTTCGGTTGTCAGATTGGTTTGCTGGTATTACCCCTCCCATTTTTCCTGCTTGAGCCGAAGGTCTTTCGGAAATAGCCTCTCTGCCTTCTAAAGGCAGCTTTAAGGTCTGCGTATACTCTACCCTCCTCAGACCCCACTTGAGAGACTACACTGGGTATGTTGTTGTTGTAATAGTTTTTTCTTAAGGGAATTATGCTAGGGATGCTATGGCGCTGTTTAACTTCCTCCATTAAGTGCCAGGAAATATTTTATGGTAAACACACACATATCCTTTACTTGTTAGGGCTTCTATTCAGTTTTTCCCGTACCTTTCCATTCTTCATCATGGAAGTATCAGAATCCAAAGAATTCGTTAAAAATATTTTTCTAGCCAAAGCAAGTTTCATTGTTCTGGGTAATATGCTCTTGTCCACCTTTAAAACATTTTCCATTTATTTCTCTCTTGATTTTTTTTAATAACCGTGGTGTCGGGCCAGCTTACGCGCACCTTGACTAAATCCACGGGATACTTGCCATCTCCCACCAGCAACAGGTACCAGGTAACTCTCATCAAATTTTGGATAGATGAGAAAAAATCACCTAGTGTTTTTCTGGGATTTGAACCTTAGACCTCATGGTTCTTAACCCACTTCATTGGTCATTAGACCACACACCCTTAGGTGTCTCCCTTGATCTTTCCTTTTCCTTATTTCCAAATCAAACCTTGATCTTGTTCTTGATATGCAGTGCTCCGTAAACCCTAAAGAGCAGCCTCAGCACCCTTTATGTTAAGTCACATAATATCGGGAAAATTTTACTTGCATTCATCCTCAGTACTTATCTTAGCCTTTTCTTTCTTTCCCTTCTTCTTGTCCGTTCATTTCAAGTAATACTTAGAGGTTATCGCGTTCGACTTTTCATAAATGTCAGTAGATTATGTAGGAGATGACAGAACATTCAAGCGTGAAGGTCAAGGATGACAGGTTGGATGCTTGGCAACTAAAACATATCATGAACAAGCTTAACTTTCTGAAATGATTCTTGACACATAACAAATTGTTGGAGAAGATTATGGAAGAGAAAGTAGCGGTCCATAGACATTACAAACGTCATCCGGTTTTGGGAACAGATTCAGGACTTGTACAGTGCTATTAAAATGGAAGCGCATGAGCGGAAAAAGGAAAACAGAATAATTGTGAAATTTCTATGTCCGGACTTTCATCTTTATATTCTTCAGAACTGAAATGATTGCGGTGAAGTTTATGTTTCATCTTGTTGTTTATAATTTCAAGCAGAACGGAAAACACCGTATTTAGCACATTAAGAACGGGCATAAACCTTGGCCAGAAGAGTTACCTAATACATGTGTTGGTGGAAAGTAGAAGGTACCCCGTGGAATAGTGTGCAAGCTAGCTCGTAGATCACCATCATAAAAATCAAAAGCTAGCATAATAAAAAATTGCTAAATATATGGAGAACTGGAGAGACCATGACCCTGAATGCTTGTCATTGAAGTCCATAGTGATATCCGAAACGGGAATTGGTTAAGTGAAGCCACACCCTATCCAGTGGTGGAAGGAGATTAAAGACATTGAGACTGTTATATTCCCGGTAATTGGCACGAGAGATTATAAGAGTGATTGCCTCGCATATTTTCTGTTAGTTCTGTGCAATGGGGCTATCCAACATCACCCATTCACCCTATGAAACTTGTTCACACCCTTTCTTTACATGGCATTTCACTTTATTTTTGCAATCTGGGATGGGACAAGGAAGATCACTCAATGGCTCACCATGATTGCACGGAAGTGGTTTTACTTCGGATAAGGTGGGGGTGTTGAGGTGGAAGGAAGTGGGTTTCTTCCTATGGTGATTGATTCTTATTTGCTTCTTCTGACCATCCATTCATATTGTTTTGGTGGGAGCTTGGGACAAGAGTTCTCCTTCCTCTTCCTCAAATTTTGCAGTTTTCTGATGATGATGATGATGATGATGATGTGTGCGTACATACATGTTGATTGAGAGATGTAATTAAGAATATAATTCTTCAAATTTTCTTTCCTTATCGGATTGATAAATGTTAATGAATCTAGCTTTAAAAACTGCAACGTCATAGTTTACACATGTTTAGCCTGCTACTATATTTAGATGCTCTTTGCTGCACTGCCACTTAGTTTGGAGAAATTAGGTTTAAATGGCAGCAAGAGGAAGAAACTACTTGAAAAGAGAATGAAATATGTTTTCTATTTGATTAGTAAGGAGTAAAGTAAAATTCTGTTGAGTCGAAGAGTTGGATGCGGTACTACAGAGCAGAAACTGCAGTTAACTCTGCTAGATAATTTTTTCTCCCAAAGCGGAAGGGCTAGAATTATTTAAAATGTATTCTAAACAAGAAGTTATGAGAATTTAATGCCTATTGCTTTTTTTAATCAACCACAAAAAGTGAACCGGTTTTGATTAATAAAGAGTAAAAAGGGAATATAAAAAACAAAGGGACAGTAGACTAAAATCTCCGCAAGAGATGGTATAGGGCAAAACCCCAAGTATCTATCCCATGAAATCGTATGTGAACTATAAAATGATGCTGCATGCTTTTGAAGTTAAAAAAAAGCTTGATTCTAGTCTTCTTTTTGTTTTTTCATCTAACCGTATCCTAAAGGGTGCATCAAGATTGATTTGATTATGAATGTCTTCAACATATTGTTGATGTATCCTGCGTGATACAGCTACAAATATGTATCAAGGTGAAAGTGGTCACTTATCTCTTGAATTCATTATTCTTTGTTAGCCTTTTCATCACTATCTTGAATATTACAATCCTTAAAGGCATTTCTGTATCTACAAAACAAACTAACTCATCCTGCCACCGAGAAGGATCTCCATTTGTAAAATAAGGACCAGCATTGCGAAGGGGG
>MCJB01048424.1:0-47796 GCA_002018475.1 Nicotiana obtusifolia | reverse complement strand
CCTTTATGGCACAAGTGTAAGCTGTCACATGCTCGTTCGGGTCCGAAGTTCCATTGTACATGGGAATTTCGGGCATGCGAAACTTTTTCGGGATCGGCTTCGGAGCGGCGCTGCACGGGAAAGGCTTTTGCACGAATTTTTTGGCGTCCAAGCCTTTCAATACTGGAGGTGCCCCCGGTATCTGGTCTACCCTCGAATTGTATGTTTCGACTTTTTTATCGTTGGCTTCAATTCTTTTTTCTCCTGTCTCGACCCGCTTAGTCAACTCCTCTAGCATTTTGATAATATCGGAGTTGACTCCCGAACCGCTCTCATCCGGTTGCGCTGTGACCGGTCCATTTTGCTCGGTTGTCGCCTGAGGAGGAACGTCTTCTGCTCTGCCCGGGTTTTGAGTGCGGCTTTGCAATTGGGCTATCGCCGCTTGTTGAGCTTGCAGCATATCAAATATCACTTTGAGGCTGATTTCATTCTCCCTGTTCTACTGAATTCCCGAGTGGTTCTCCCCCCGGATGCTGTGGGATGAGCCGGGTGCCTGGTCAGTATCGAGCGCCATTTGAGAATTGGCGAGCATAGTGTTGTTTTCACCTTGGTTGTTGACCTCGTTGTTGATGGGGAGTGATTGTGCCATGATTAATCTATAACCTGAAAAACAAAAGATTCTGCAAAGAGCAAGCGTAAAATTATCAAAAGTTCACTAATATCCTTAGCCCCACGGTGGGCGCCAAACTATTTACCCTTAAATTCGGATAACAATTGAATTTGTTCATAGTGCTAAAGATCCGTGAATCGATTTGATACAATGTAAAAATATGACGTAGAAGATAAAAGGATAGTAAGCAGAAGAAAATAGCCAAACCACAAGTATCCAACAGTTGATGACGAAATATAAGAATTAAGCAAGCGTTCTGATGAACAATAGTAATGAATAGCAGTAAAGTATTTTGTTTCTCTTTGAATGTATCGGGTCTTACAGTGAGGGCTGAATGTCCTTCTTATATATAGATGAAAGAATCCTAAATAAGGTAGAAGTCTAATTTACAAAATAAATCCCCTGAATTACGAGATGAAATATCCTGATATGATGCTTTAACGTCTATTACGGTTTGAGATAATTGCTCCTGGCGAAATATCCAGAATTGGCGAGACATACGGTTTGAATCTGATCCCTTGTCACGAGGTGTCCCCTAGCCGACCGATATCTGTTGTCCCATTTCGGCTGCTCCAGCCTATGTATCCGATTTGTTGATTTCGAGACCGGGGCGGCCCGGCCCCACATTATGCCCGGACCTGACTTCACTCGATTGCATCCGACCCAATACAGGTTCCTTTCGTGGCTCGCTGTCTCTTTGCTGATATCAAGTTTCAAAATCAGTAGGAACTCTATACCAGGTCCATCTCTTGACTCTCGTTTACTTTGTTTGGATGAATAAAAATATGAATAAAGCCTCGAATCTCTATTTTTCTAGATTAATAACTCCGTGAATCGATATGTATTAATCACGCTTAGTAAACAGAGTAAAATAATTGACGTCAAACATCATGTGCTAACAAAAAATCGAAACCAAAAACATAGAAGTAGTTCGTGTTTGAGGTCGAATTTGCGACCGCATAATTGATATGCGGTTCGCATTTTTGACCTGATTATCGCAATTTCCTTCTGGGCAGATTTCGTGTTGATTTGCGACATCATCTGCGGATCGCAAACCTGTTATGCGATCGCAGATGCGACTGCATTTCCGACATCAAACTTTGTTCAGGACTCTATCCGGATTTGCGGTCTCGATGTGCAATCTGCGGTTCGCATACGTGATTTGCGATCGCATATAGGATCACATATCTGATGTCATCTTTTGTCTTGGACACTGTTCTAATCTGCGACCCTTCATGTGCAATCTGCGTTTCGCATACGGGAAGTGCAATCGCATATTCCCCACTGGCGATGACATTTTGCCTTTTTCTTGTTTCCTTTGTGATTTTTTGGACCGGGTTTGGTTAAATGCATGAAATAAAAGTTAAAAGAACAAAGCCATGAATTGAACTTTTGTCTTTCTTTATTTTTATTTTATCACATCGCTCGCTAGAAGCATGTTTAGGCCGACCACATTTGGGTAGGCAATGCTAGGACGTGTTTAGTTAATTTTTGAGGTGAGAGGTCATTCCTTAGTTAAATTTATCCGGGGAATGCCCCGAAAGACTTATGTATTTGAAATTTCGGGGAATGCCCCGAGGTACTTGTAAATGAAGACCAAAAGTGAAACTCGTAGTATCTTGGTTATGTTTTCTTTCTTTATTAGGTGGGAATGACCTCAAACCTCTTATGTGTTCGTTTTATCTCAATTCAAATGTATTATAAGCCAACTGAATTAAGTACGCAACCGTGACTTTTTGCGGGACTTGGGAAATGCCTAACACCTTCTCCCCGAGTCAAATGAACCCCCTTACCCAAATCTCTGGTATGAGCTTAGTTTTGAATCTAAGTCCTAGAATGGTGGCCTGGCATACCAAAATCAATTTGTCAGGTGGCGACTCTAAATTTTCCTTGATTAATCCTGTCTTTGTCACTTCCAAACTTGGAAACCCCCTTTTATGAGTTTTACTAGGCCTTTTACCCACCTAAAGGGTCTAGTAATGTCTCGTCGCCCCGTAAAACGGAGGAGTGACAGTACCGGCAGTGTTTATCGACAATGTTATTTCGCCTTCGGTCGTTTCACATGCCATGTTGAATCCATTGAGTACCCGGACTGTAGGGACAATTCGATCCATCAGCTCGAGTTGTTCTATAACCCATGATCGGATTATGTTGGCTGAACTGCCTGGATCGACCAATATGCGCTTTACTTTAATCCTGTGTATAAGCATAGATATCACTAGCGCATCGTTGTGAGGTTGCATAATCCCTTCTGCATCTTCTTCGCTAAAATGTAAGATTTCCTCTATCGCGTAATCTCGAGTGCATTTTTCCCGGGTGATGGATATCTTGGTGAGCTTCAGTCTCGGACCTTGAGGCGCATCTACTCCTCCAATAATCATATTAATAGTGTGTTGTGGCTCTTCTTGGTTTGCTTGTTTATTTCTGTTTCCATAATGATTCTTCACTCGATCACTCAAAAATTCTCGAAGATGTCCGTTTTCGAGCAACCCTGCCACCTCCTCTATTAACTGTCGACAATCTTCTGTCCTGTGTCTGTGTGTACCATGATATTTGCATATCAAACTAGGGTGTCTTTGGGCTGGATCCGATTGTAACGGTCGAGGCCACTTAGTGTCGTTGATGCGACAATAGCTGATATGAGAGTAGCCACATCGACGTTGACATTGTATTCTGTTAACCACGGTGCTTCTCGATGATCGGCGGTTCTCTCGAAATTGCTTCTCATCATGGGCTCTCTGTTGTTCCGACCTTGATCATTTCTCCTTTGGCGTCTCGGGGAGTCCTGCCTTGCTGGAGTGATTTTCCTGTCCCCATGATATGGCCGATGTTGATCTCTATTTAGTCTCGGTTCCCGATAAATATCCCTTCGAACCCTATCATGAGTTCTGATGGGGTAAATTGATCCCGAAGGAGCTCCAAGTTGGTCATCTACGACTCTGATCTTCGATTGGTATCGGTTATGTATATCCGCCCATGTGACGGTTGGATATTCTATCAAGTTTTGCTTAAGTTGCTGCGAAGCCGTTGAACTTCAAGCATTGAGCCCTTGGGTGAAGGCCTGAACGGCCCAATCGTCAGTGACTGGTGGCAGGTCCATTCGCTCCATCTGAAAACGAGATACAAATTCTCTGAGCATCTCATTATCCTTTTGTCTGACTTTGAATAGGTCCGACTTCCGCGTTTCCACTTTGATAGCGCTTGCATGTGCTTTTACAAAGGAATCTGCAAGCATAGCGAAAGAGTCGATGGAATTAGGGGGTAAGTTGTGATACCAAGTTATGGCCCCTTTTGACAAGGTTTCTCCGAACTTTTTCAAAAGAATGGACTCGATCTCATCGTCTTTTAAGTCATTTCATTTTATAGCGCATGTGTATACGGTCACATACTCGTTTGGATCGGTTGTCCCATTGTACTTGGGAATTTCCGGCATGCGGAATTTCTTGGGTATTGGTTTTGGAGTGGCGCTTGATGGGAAAGGTTTCTATACAAATTTTTTGGAATCCAAGCCTTTCAATATCGGGGGTGCTCCTGGGATTTGATCCACCTTGGAATTGTATGTTTCCACCTTTTTGTCGTTAGCCTCGATCTTCTTTTCGCCAGACTCGACTTGTCTGGTTAGTTCCTCGAGTATTCTCATGATCCCGGAGTTTGTCCTCGATCCGCGTTCGTTCGGTTCCTCTGTGATTGGTTCATTCTCAAGAATGGTTCCCCCAGAAGGGCCGAACTCAACTTTGTTCGATATTTGGCTTCGATTTTGTAGTTGAGCAATGGCTGCTTGCTGGGCTTGCAACATGTTAAAGATCATTCTGAGGTTGATCCCGTCCCCTTTGTCGTTTTGGGGTCCCTGAGTTGTTGATCGGTGTTCTGTACAAACACTATTTGACGGATTAGTAGTTCGATCTACATCGACCGCCATTTATGAATTAGCATTGATCGGAACTTCATCACCGGGTGCTATGTTGTTGTTTTCACCTTGATGATCAAATTCATTATCGACATTCAAAGGCACATATTGTGAATGCGACATAGCTGTACTGTAACCTGAAATCAAAGATACTTCACAGAGCAAGTGTAAATTAATTTGTGTGACAGAAAATTGTATCAAATGCTCACTATTATCCTTAGCCCCACGGTGGGCGCCAAACTGTTTACCCTTGGCTTCGCATAATAATTAAATTTGTACGTGGTTTTAAGAACACGTGATTTGGTTTGATACAAATAATGAATAATAGAATAGAGACTAAATTTAGTAAATAAATTGAGAAAGAATGCAAATAAGAAGTCTAGAATAGCTTGGCCTTGATTGATTTCTCTAAGATGAACAAATATGAATCAAATGAATAAAGAAATAATAAGAGCAGACTTCTTTTCTATATATTGACAATTGTTTCATGAGATGATTTTTACAATTGCACTACCCCTTTATATATGGGGGGAATAATTCTTATACAAGGTAAAAAATCTATTTATAAGGTAAATTATCCCTGGTTTACTGATTTTAACGGTCTTGTTGATTCCCGCCGTGATTCCCGCTGAGATATTTACATATCACGGGATTTCTGGTCCTTCCGTTATGCATATTTGATAATTTTAGCCTAGGAAATTTCTCATAATCGACCTCGACGATCTCATCTCAGGTATCATGGCTTCCAGTTCCGATTCGATGGTGCTCGGTCTCGACCTTCGATCCTTGATGCTTCGATCCCGACCTATCGAGCAGTAGTTATGATTGATACCAACCGTATAAATTCGAGCCCGATTTATCCCTACACAAGCAGTCCGAGTTCGAGCCCATACACTGGTCTTGGCTCGATTGAGTTGAAGCAAAACGAGAGAGGGAGAGCTTTTTGGAGGAAGCGACTCTCAGCAATGAGAGAATGAGAGTGAGACTAAAATATAATGGTTTTTGGGTCTTAAAAAATATTATGGGGGTCTGGAATAGAAGCCAAAAATGTATTTTTACATAGAAGAGAGGAGCCATCTTTATTTGTCCTATAGCTATTATTCAGTGGGCAAAGTTATGATTGGTCACATCTATCTAATGTCACATCAATATGATTGTCACATTGCATGTGTGGTCACTTACATTAAATGCGTCGTCACATTGAATATTGATATAACATTGAATTTGACCGGATTTGATCCGTATTTTAAAGTGAACTATACTGGCTTACATGTAATTAAAGAGACTGCTTATAAATTAGAAAAATAATTATTTAATTAGAAAATCTTGTAGTATTTATTTTAAAATGTAACTACTACAATTGTGTTGTGGTAATTGTTATTTTATTTTTTGGAAATACAATATCCTACTATTGAAAAATAGGACAATTATCAATAAATTATTTGAAATTTAGAAAAAAATGCATAAAAATTGTAGTATTTAACTAATTGCAATAAGATGATAAAAATCCTATATTTTGTGAAAATAGGGATAATTATCAATAAATTGCAATAAAATCAAATAATATGCAAAAAACTATATTTTGGTCATTTTTATTAGGAAGCCTGCAGAAGTCAATTTTTTAAATGCGGAGGGTCAAAGTTGAGTTTTAACAATCCCGGAGGAGGAGTATAGATAGGTGGAGGACACGCTCGTTCTTATGCTTTCCTTTGTAGACCTGAGGCATACGCATCCGATGTAGTCATTACAGGTATTGTCTTATTATATCAGAGAGATGCTTCAATATTGTTTAATTTGGGTTTTACTTATTCGTATGATGTAATGACCCGACCGGTTGTTTTGAGAACTAGCATCCCGTTCGGTGGGCTAAGGTATCGAGCAGCTTCGTGTTATGTATTATGACTTGCGTGTATGACCGGGTTCGATTTTCGGATAATTCAAAATTGATTTGAATGATGATTCTTGTTTTAGAAGCTTAAGCGGTAAGAGTTGACCGGAGTTTGAATTTTGTTTAGACAACTCCAGAATGGTATTTTGATGATTCCAATAGCTTTCCATGGTGATTTTGAACTTAGGAGTGTCTCCAAATTTGGATTTTGAAGTCCGTAGGTTAAGTTGATGCAATTTGGAAAAAATTGTAAAATTAAAGGTTTGGAAGGTTGAAAGGTTTGACCGGGAGTTGACCTTATTGATATCAGGTCCGGATTTCAATTTCAGGAGTTAGAACAACTCCGTTATGCCATTTGGGACTAGCATGCAAAATTTGAGATTATTCCGGATCGATTCGATATGACTCGGCATGAGTTGTAGAAGTTGAAAGTTCATAAGTTCATTAAGTTTGATTTGAGGTGGGATTCATAGTTTCGATGTTGTTTGATGTGATTTGAGGCCTCGAGCAGGTCCGCGTTATGTTATGGAACTTTTTGGTATATTCGGACGAGGCCACGGCGACCCCGGAAGTGTTTCAGACGAGTTTCAGATCATTTGGATTATGCTGGGTGAAGCTGTTGTGGGCAGGACTAGTGTGGCAGCACTTGCGGACCACTGGGTGCAACTGCGATGGTCGCAGGTGCGAACGTGAAGGCGCAAAAGCGAGTTGGAGTCGAGTTGAGGTTTTTTGCATCTGCGATGGTTGAGCCAGAGATGCGGCTCTGTAGGTGCGAGTATTTATGCACAGGTGCGATTTTGAGCTAGATTGGAAGGTTCTGCAGAACCGGAGTTTTTGTCGCAAAAGTGACTGCACAGGTGTGCATCATGGTTTGCAGAAGCGACACCCTGGTGTCCTGGACGCAAGTGAGGTCAGTTGTGATTTTTGTTGTTTGGGCATCTGCGATGAGTATTCCGCAGATGCGGCTTTGCTTATGCGATTGTGAGTCTGCAAAAGCATAAGTGCTGGTAGAAAGGTTATAAGTGGAGGGTTTGACCATTTTTATCATATCTTGAGTTGTAAACCTCGGATTTGAGCGATCTTTGAGGGGTTCTTCATGTGTTGGATTGAGGAACTGTTCTTCACTAGGTAATGATTGTATTTCATGATTCCAGAATTATATTTATCATTAAATTAGTGAATTAAATGAGAACAATGGGAATTTTTGTGAAAACTTTCAAAAATGTAAAATGAGGATTTGAAGGCCGATTTGATGTCAAAATTGGATAATCTTGGTATGGTTAGACTCGTATCGGAATGGGTATTCGGATTTTATTAATTTTATCGGGTTCCGAGGTGCGAGCCCGGGGTTGAATTTTTAGTTTTCACTAAAAATCGAAAATTTATTATTCAAAAATTTTTCTTATGGTTTTTATTTATGATATGAAGTTATTTTGGCTAGATTTGAGCCGTCTGGAGGTTGTTTCACACGAGAAGTTCATTTAAGAGTACCGCTCTAGCTTCTTTGAGGTAAGTATCTTGCCTAACTTTGTGTGGGAGAACTACCCCTTAGAGTTTTAGTCGTTTGTGCTTTTTGTGTCATGTGGAAGCCGTGTACGTATTCGGGCTTATATGTGGAAATTGACCGGTCTAGACTCTTAGGTATCTTTTATGCACTTATTTGGAATTGTTAGCACATGTCATACCTTTAATTTGTCATGTCTACTATCACATGCTTTATTTGAAGTTGTCATTACATGCCACATTCTTTGCTTGTCGAGTTTGCTCTTATATGCTTTATTTGGAGTTATTATCACTTTTATCATTATGTGGTTTCTTTTATTGTTGAGCTACTCTTAGTTGAATTGTCATCACATGCTATCCTTTGTTGCCGTGTTGTTCTCATGCATTTATACGTAGTACTAGTTCGTGCCATCTCCTTCATTGTTAGCCTAATTCATACACTAGAGTCTGATGTTTTCCATTTCATGGAAGTACTTTCACTATCGAGGTTATCCTTAAACAATAAATTGAAATCGAAGTTACCGAGAGTCATTAATCTATTCTAATTGAAGTCGTGTCTAAAGTAGGTGTTGTTCTTTGTTGAGTTACTTTTCCATTCATTTTGCTGTTATTGAGATTCTATGTACGTTGTGTTGAGTCGTGGGTTATTTGTTGTGAAAATATTGATATCGTTGAATCTTTGGAAAGGTTATGGCCTATGGGCACTTATGATACGGGTTGATATGTTGTGTTGTTGTGATGATAGCACATAGGAATTGTTGTGTGGTTTGGTTGTTGTTCAGCAGAGTATAAGGGTTGCATGTCACCGTTATTGTTATGTAGGGTATAAGGGTGACGTTCACAATTATTGTTGTTATGCAGGGCATAAGCGTGGCATCTCACTGTTGTTGAATGTATGGAGTGATACGGGTGACTATTGTGTTATTGTCCGGGCGGAGAGATAAGAGTGGCTAATGATAATGTCAGGACGGAGTGATACAGATGGCTAACGGTGAGATAAGGATGGCAATGTCAGAGATGATGTGTGATGGTTTGGAGACATTGTGTAGGTGATTTTCATGTGGTGGTGTGCTTTTCCTTGTGTTTGTCATACACCTTAAGTGAGTTGCTTTGTCGTTTTGATGAGCTATTCAATGTCTTTGATATTACTTGTTGACTTGGGTTGTAGTAGTACATTCACACAAGCATACACTGTAGCATGCCATTTATACTAGCTTAGGAGTATGAGACTTGACATTTATTGATCATGCCCATGTGTTCTTGTATTATCTGTTTCCATGTTGAGATTGTGAGCCTGTGACCATGTCGGGCGGACTAAGATTGTGAGCCTCTGACCATGCAGCGCGGATTGTGATTGTGAGCCTGTGCCACGCCTGGCAGATTGAGATTGTGAGCCTGTGACCATGCCTGGCAGATTGTGATTGTGAGTCGGTGACCATGTCGGGCGGATTGCGATTATGAGCCTGTGACCATGTCGGGTGGATTGAGATTATGAGCCTGTGACCATGCCGGGCTGTAGGGCCCTGTAAAAAGTTCACCTAAAACCTGAGGTTTCGTGGTGCAGAGGTAGGCTAATGTATTTGAGGGTTGAACAAAGTGTTAGAGAGTTGAAGAAATTTTTTCGCAGAATAGGGCGTTTCTGCGATCCATTATGCGACTGAAGAACTGATCTACAGACTGCAGATCCGCCGCAGAGTGAAGCAGAGAAATGGGCCAAATTTGGAGGTTGTTTTGCGGTCAACTAGGCGACCGCATAATCATTTCGCGAGCCGCACATTCGTCGCAGAACCTGCATGAAGATTTCTGGAGGGAGATTCTGCGGCCGCATAATTGATATGCAGGCCGCAGACTAAACTAGAACATCCTAGTTTTTGGGACCCTTTCTGTTGTCCCCTTTGCACGTCGCATCCCTGTTTTGCAGTCCGGTCTGCAAGTGCAGACCCGACTTCGTAGAGTTTAAGTTTTGGAAAATTTTACCGGATCCCATTTTTATAAAAATAACTTGGAGTTTATTTTGGCTGGTTCTAACTGATATTTTAGAGAGAAGAAAGTGGTCTAGAGGTAGAGAGTGGGATTCCTAAGCTAATTGTTCATCACTCCTTGCTCAAGACTTGGAGAATTCACTGGGAAAACTCACAAGGTCTTCATCCAAGAGGTAAGGTTCCATACTCTAGTCTTCAATTTCGAGTTTAGGGAAGAAGATGGGTAATGGGGAGTGTGATTCTTAGGTATGGGGGTGTTATCTATGCATGCATCTACTGACAAAGTTGTAGGAAGGTTGTTGAAAGGGTGGATATTGGGTTGTGGGATGAAGGAATCCACCATAGAAGGACCTTGAAAACATAATGCACACCTAGTGCTTGATAAAATGCTTAAATGAACTAAATTTCTATGAATATCTTCCTAATTATTGTTCAATTTTATCATGTCTCTAAATAGATCAAAGTTGCTAGAATTTTTGGAACATTGTAGTAATTAAGAGAAAGCTCAAATCGAAGTATGTTAGTTAAACTTTTCTTGTAGAATCGAATCCATGCTGTCCTCGTAAGTTGTAGTTATGATTGGCTCAAGCTCTTATGTATCATGTTCCGACTAATTCCTTATACATTTTACTATTCTGAATAAACTTTGTGTCGAAAGATATATGTTCAAAATGTGTTTTTAATGATCTTATCATATTATATTAACCTTCGGGAAGGTGTTCAAAGTATGGGTTGATTATCAAAATTTTATGAATTCAATCATGTTTCAAATGCAAGTTATTATGCCAAATTGTGGAAGAAACTCAATGTGCTTAAAGACTCTTAATTGCGCATATGTGTATTTAAAGTTCTTGATTTAAAATGCCTTGTTGTAGATAATCCATGCCAATATTTGAAAAATTAAAGGGGTGAGCATAAAATATTAAATACGGCCAACGTGCCAAGAATGATATTACGATTGAGGCCACTAGTGCCAATGAAAAGAAAAGATGAGTAAAATACTATGAAATGAGTTGAAAGTCCTTTATATAATAAACATTTAGGAGTATCGCTAGTAACCGTGGAAGGTAGGTTGAAATAACCTAACCCCAAAATTACACGTGTTAGTGTAGGAGTGGATTGTGATTATTCCCCTTATTTGGGATGATATGACGTGATGAGATTATTCCCCTTAAATGTGATAAGATTATTTCTAGCAAAAGGTGATGTCGATCCACACGACATTGTGGTGAGACGGCCTAGCCGGTCGGGTTGAGATCGAACGCGTTGAGACCGTGATTGAGATAGTGATTGTGATTGTGATTGGATGTCTTTTTGGGTGAGACGGCCTAGACGATCGGGCCGTGATTGGACTCGTGCTAGAGACATGGTGGTATATCGGTACTGAAAGATCTCCCAACCTAAAGTATGGAAATTTACTTGAAATCTTATCATGCTCCTAACTTCATGCCTTGGTATTGTTTGAAGCTTTCGTCTTGATCCTATAATTGTTTCTCATTGTATTGTTACTCGTTCTATTGAGAGGGTGTTTAGTCTTACACACTAGTACTATTCCATATGTACTAACATCCCTTTTGCCGGGAGCGCTGCATCTCTAATGGATGCAAGTGGTTCTACAGCAGGCGACAGTGATCAGTGATAGCGGTACACCCTCCTCCCAGCTGACTTGGTGAGCCCCATTTCATTTCGGGGTCGTATATCTTTTTTCCCTTGTGTATTTTGAGGTATAGCCGGGGCCTTGTTGCCAGCACTATCATATTACTCTTCTGTATCTATTAGAGGCTCCGTAGATGTGGTGGGGGTTGTATATTAGTGTTGGGAAAGTCAAACTAGAATGTTGTATTTTTTATCACATGTTCGACTTCTAAACTATGAATGTGTAATGTAATATTTTGGAGGCTTATAAATGATGTAACTAATGGTAATGAATTGGTGTTGCTCACATGATCTTCTCATGGTCGAATTAATGAAATATGTCTTCACTATATTCATGGGCAAGGTCGGGAGAAAGTATCTAGCAGGCTTGCTTGACCGGGTTATCTCAATTGCGCACCGGTTGCGCTCTCCGAGGTCGGGGTGTGATACGGGCGGATTGTGATTGTGAGCCTGTGACCACGCCGGGCGAATTGTGAGTGTGAGCCTGTGATCATGCCCGGCAGATTGAGATGTTGGCATGTGAGTTGTCCGTGCGGTTGTGATTCGAGATGTGCACGAGGTGCCATGAGTACATGATGGTGGGTTGAGACCTTTAACTTGTGGCTATGAGATGAGGTATCCCAGGGTGATTTTGTTGTGAACCTTGTGTTAGCACGACTTGGTTAATTGATTGTTATTTGTTTTCCTTATTTGGTTTCAACGATTTTTCTCGGTGTTCTTGTTGCTTTACTATTTATATCACATGTTGATTTTGTTGCTATTTATTGATTCATGCATTCCATTATTAGTTTTATACTTCTACACTGCACATGTTATTCTGTCTAGTGAGTGTCTTGACTTGTACCTCGTCACCACTCCACCGAGGATAGTCTTGATACTTACAAGGTACCGACTGTGGTGTACTCATACTACACTTCTACATATTTTTGTGCAGATCCAAGTACTTCTGAGTGTGTTGCTTGTTAGATAGCGGATCAGATATTGCTGTGGAGACTTCAAGGTATACCTGCCGTCGCATTCGTAGGCCTCGGAGTCACCTTTAGAAGTTATTTTTGTACATTTTATTTCTATTTCGAAACAGTTGTACTTAGAGATTTTTCGGTGAGCTTAGTAGAATTTACGACTTGTACTACCAGTTTTGGGATTGTTGGCTTTGTATAGAAATTTCTGTTTCATATTAAATAGTTGTTGGTTGAATTTGCCATTAATTCAGTAAGTGTTAGGCTTACCTAGTCTTAAATACTAGGTGCCATCACGACATCCTACAGAGGGAAATTGGGGTCGTGACAAGTTGGAATTAGAGCTCTAGGTTCATAGGTGCTTCGAGTCATAAGCGAGTTTAGTAGAGTCTTGTGGATCAGTACGAAGACATATGTACTTATCTTCGAGAGGCTACGAAACCATTTGGAAAGATCTCCACTTCTTTCATTCCTGTCTTGCAGATTTGATGATTTCGAAGTTTGAGCCTTTGTATCTCTATTCTCTCAAAGATGGTGAGGGCACGCGCTACTGGATCAGCTGAACAGACACCTGCGCCCCCTGCTAGAGCTGCGAGAGGCCGGGGTCGAGGTAGAGGCCGAGGAGAGGCACGCGCTGCAGCTAGAGCACCTGATAGAGCAGTAGTTGAGGAGCCGCCAACAGCTCTGGTTGGGGGACAGGCACCGGAGGTGCCTGTTGTTACCCGCGAACTTTTGGAGACTTTAGCGCAGTTCCTGAGCATGTTTGGTACATTGGCTCAGGAGGATTGATCTCTTTTGCATCAGCCACTTTGCATATTAGGGGAGGAGCTCAGACTCCCACAGCCCATATTCCAGAGCAGCAGGCTCACATTGGTCAGGTTCTAGGTGTGGTGCCGGTACAACCTATTATTCTAGTTCAGCCTAAGGTTAGGCCAGGGGCATTAGAGGAGGAGCAGAAAAGGCTTGAGAGGTTCAAGAGGTATAGTCCACCTACTTTCAGTGGCATAACTACCGAGGATGCACAACGATTTCTAGAGATGTGTCACCGTATTCTTCGCACCATGGGTATTGTGGAGGTGAGCGAAGTTGCTTTTACTACATTCCAACTGTTGGGGGCAGCGTATTCAGTGGTGGCAAGTTTATGAGAAGGGTAGACCAGCTGATGCAGCACCACCCACTTGGGCTTAATTTTCAGAGATGTTCTTGAGAGAGTTTGTTCCCCAGACCCTCCAGGATGCATGGAGCGTAGAGTTTGAGCGGCTGTGTTAGGGCACCATGACAGTGTCAGAGTATACCGTTAGGTTCAGTGAGTTATCTCGTCATGCACCTACTTTGGTTTCCTACATTTAGAGAGCAAGTCTGAAGATTCATTGAGGGGCTCAGTTATAATCTTAGATTCTACATGGCTCGGGAGTTGCAGAATGATACTCCATTTTACCAGGTAGTGGAGATTGCCAGGATGTTGGAGCGTAATCGGGATGAGGAGAGGGAGGCTGAGGAGACCAAGAGGTCTTGAGGTTCTGGAGGGTTCAGTATATTCTACTATTTTGCTATGACCCATCATGGCGGAGGCTCGGGTAGCTGGCCAGTCCAGGTCGCACTTTAGACTACTCTTTTGCTCCAGTTAGTCAGGATACTCATGTGGGGCAGTCATCTTTTAGTGCACCACCGGCACGGGTTCCAATAGCGATACTAGGCACATCATGAGAGATTGTGCCAGACTCGGGAGAGATGGATTTCATCAGGGCACTTAGGCTACAGGCCTCATTCCAGTTGCTACTCCACCTGCACAGCCAGTTAGAGGTGGAAGACAGCCAGGTATAGGGCGCCCTCGAGTGGAAGGCCCGGCCCGTTGATATGCTTTCCATGGTATGGCTGAGGCTGCTGCACCAGATGGTGTCCTTACAGGTATGATTTCGATTGTTATAGAGTAGCATCATTCTTATTTTGACTTGGTTCTGCTTATCTGGGTGAGTCCTTTTAGCTTGCATCATATATGGGTGAGTTTTCATGATTTCGTACTCTACTTATGTGTTTACCCCTGTTGGGAGATTTTATAGTGGTAGCTCGTGTCTATCATTTTGTTTTGTTCACTATTGAGAACTATGAGACCAGAAGTAACTTTTTGCTACTCATTACGATAGGTTTTGTTGTGATTTCTGGATTGTTTGGTTATAATTTGTGAAGTGGATGATCTACCGGTATGGGGGGGTTCGTTACTTGATGTAATTTTGTTTTGCGGAATTAAGTTAGTGGAAGGTTTCGGCTGGTATGATGTGTATTCTACTTATGACTTAAAGCTGAGAATGGGATCCTCACATTTTCATGCGGTTTGATATATATGGACTGGGCTGCGTGTCGCGGTGGAGTTATATTAGGATGAGATCCTTGTGATTAGTTCATATGTTTTGATTCTCCCTTGTGGAATTGATTCGTAGCATTTTACTGATAGGGATTTGTGCCTGCCGGGCTTGTTTGATAGTTCTGTCATGTGTTTCTCTTTGCTTATTTAGTCATATTCGCGTAGTGATTATTGGATTTTAGCTCACAAGGTGTATGCCTAGGTGGCGTTATATGTGACTTGTTGATTCAGGTGAGTGGTTATGAGGTCCTCATGTTTCTTTCATCGTTGTCAGCATTGTGAAGGTTTGGGATGAGGTTTTAGCCGAGATGGGGTTATTTGTCGGTGCTGTATTTAATTATGGGCAGCTATGATAGTCAGAGATGCTGTTATAGGCTTATGTGCGATGTGTTACGCTGTGTGGTTGTACATTGTAGGCATAGGCATGAGTTGTTTCAGCTGGTTAAGGCTGATACCATGTGTTGATGTGGGAATCGGATCTTTGGGAAATCATCAGATAGTGAATTTTGTTCTAAGGCTTCTTATTGTGGGTTAGAGGAGACATTTTCAGTTGAGATGGTGTTTTCGGGCCTATGTGGATTGGGGTAACGTGGGATCACCCGCGAGTATACGTATGATGAGTACATTCAGTGATTTGATGACTTCATAACGGTTCTTGGCACGTTCGAGGATAAACATTTGTTTAAGAGGGGGAGGATGTAATGACCCGAACGGTCGTTTTGAGAACTAGCATCCCGTTCGGTGACTTATGGTCTCAAATAGCTTCGTGTTATGTATTATGACTTGCGTGTGTGGCCGTACTCGATTTTTGGATGATTCGGGATTGATTTAGAAGGATGATTCTTGTTCTAGAAGCTTAAGCGGTAAGAGTTGACCGGAGTTTGACTTTTGTGTAGACGACTCCGAAATGGTGTATTGATGATTCTAATAGCTTTGCATGGTGATTTTGGACTTAGGCGTATGTCCGGATTTGGATTTGGAGGTCCGTACATTAAGTTGATGCAATTTGACAAAAAATGGAAAATTGAAGGTTTGGAAGGTTAAGAGGTTTGATCGGGAGTTGACCTTGTTGATATCAGGTCTGAATTTTGATTCAGGGAGTTGGAATAGTTCCGTTATGGAATTTTGGACTTGCATGAAAAAGTTGAAGTTATTCCGGGTTGATTTGATATGACTCGGCACGAGTTGTAGAAGTTCAAAGTTCATAAGTTCATAAAGTTTGATTTGAGGTGCGATTCATAGTTTCGATGTTTTTTTTTATGTTATTTGAGGTCTTGAGCAGATCCGCGTTATGTTATGGAACTTGTTGGTATGTTCAAACAGGGCCCCAAGGGTCTCGAGTGCGTTTCGGACGAGTTTCGGATAATTTATATCATGTGGGGTGAACTTGGGTAGGATCTGGTTTGGTCGCACCTGCCGACCACTGGGCGCAGGTGCAATTGTCGCAGGTGCGGACGTGAAGGCGCAAAAGCACGCTGGGGGGAGTTGAGGTTTTTCGCATTTGGGATGGTTCAGCCACAAATGCGGCTCTGCATGTGCGAGTGTTTATGCGCATGTGCGATTTTGAGCTAGATTGGAAGGTTCCGCAGAAGCAGAGTTTTTGTCGCAGAAGTGACTCGCTGGTGCACATCATGGTATGTAGAAGCGACACCGCAGTGTCTTTGGCACAGGTGCAGTCAGTTGTGATTTTTGTTATTTGTGCATCTGCGATGAGTATTCCGCAGATGCGGCTTCGCATATGCGACTGTGAGTCCGCAAAAGCGAAAATGCTGGGTAGAAAGGTTATAAGTCGAGGGTTTGGCCATTTTTATCATATCTTGAGTTGTAGACATCGGATTTGAGTGATTTTTGAGGGGTTCTTCACGTGTTGGATTATGGTAAGTGTGCTTCACTGGAATTGATTATAGTTCATGATTCCGCAATTGTTTTTATCATTAAATTAGTGAATTGAATGAGAAAAAATGGGAAGTTTTGTGAAAACTTTCAAAAATGTAAAATGAAGATTTCAAGGCCGATTTGATGTAGAAATTGGATAAATTTAGTATGGTTAGACTCGTATCTGAATGAATGTTCGAATTTTATGAATTTTATCGAGTTCCGAAGTGTTAGCTGGGTGTTGACTTTTTGGGTTGATTTTTTAGTTTTCATTAAAGATCGAAACTTTATTATTCAGAATTGTTTCTTATGGTTTTTATTTATGAATATGAAGTTATTTTGGCAAGATTTGAGCCGTTCGGAGGTTGTTTCACACAAGAATGTTATTTTAGAGTATTGGTCTAGCTTCTTTGAGGTAAGTATCTTGCCTAACTCTGTGTGAGGGAACTACACCTTAGGATTTGAGTCGTTTGTGCTATTTGTGTCATGTGGAAGCCGTGTACGTGAGGTGACGAGTACGTACTCGGGCTTATATGTAAAAATTCACCGGTCTAGACTCTTAGGCATCTTTATGTACTTATTTGGAATTGTTAGCACGTGTTATATCTTTTATTCGTCATGTCTACTATCACATGCTTTATTCGAAATTGTTGTTACATGCCACATTCTTTACTTGTAGAGTTTACTCTTATATGCTTTATTTGGAGTTATGATCAGTTTTATCATTGTGTGGTTTCTTTTATTGTTGAGCTACTCTTAGTTGAATTGTCATCACATGATATCCTTTGTTGCAGGGTTGTTCTCATGCATTTATACGTAGTACTAGTTCGTGCCATCTCCTTCTTTGTTAACCTAATTCAACACTAGATTCTGAAGTTTGCCATTTCATGGAAATACTTTCACTATCGAGGTTATCCTTAAACAATAAATTGGAACTGAAGTTATCGAGAGTCATTAATCTATTCTAATTGAAGTCGTGTTTAAAGGGGGTGTTGTTATTTGTTGAGTTACTTTTCCGTTCATTTAGTTGTTATTAAGATTCTATATACGTTGTGTTGAGTCGTGGGCTATTCGTTGTGATAATATTAATATCGCTGAATCTTTGGAAAGGTTGTGGCCTACGGGCACTTGTGATACGGGTTGATATGTTGTGTTGTTGTGATGATAGCACATGTGAATTGTTGTATGGTTTGGTTGTTGTTATGTAGAGTATAAGGGTGGCATTTCACCGTTGTTGTTATGCGGGGTAGATGGGTGGCATTTCACTGTTATTGTTGTTATGCGGGGCATAAGAGTGGCTATTGTGTTATTGTCCGGGCGGAGCAACAAGGGTGGCTATTATATAGAGTGATACGGGTGGCTATAGGAGAGATATGGTGGCTAATGATAATGTCAGGGCAGAGTGATACGGGTGGCTAACGGAGAGATAAGGGTGACAATGTCAGGGATGATGTGTGATGGTTTGGAGACATTGTCAGGGATGGTGTGCTTTTCCTTGTGTTTGTCATACACCTTGTATGACTTGCTTTGTTGTTTCCAAGAGCTATTCGATGTCTTTGATATTACTTGTTGACTTGGGATGCAGTAGTACAGTCGCACAACCATACATTGTAGCATGCCACTTATACTAGCTCAGGAGTATGAGACTTGACATTTATCGATCATGCCCATCTGTTCTTGTATTATCTGTTTCCATGTTGAGATTCTGAGCCTGTGACCACGCTGGGCGGATTGAGATTGTGAGCCTGTGACCATGCTGAGTGGATTGTTATTGTGAGCCCGTGACCACGCCGGGCGGATTGGGATTGTGAGCGTGTGACCATGCCGGGCGGATTGTTATTGTGTGCTTGTGACCACGTCAAGCGGATTGAGATTGTGAGCTTGTGACCATGCCAAGCAGATTGTGATTGTGAGCCTTTGACCATGCCGAGTGGATTGTGAGTGTGAGCCTGTGATCATGCCGGGCGGATTGAGATGTTGGCATGTGAGTTGTCCGTGTGATTGTGATTCAAGATGTGGGCACAAGGTGCTGTGAGTACATGATCGTGGGTTGAGACCCGTGACTTGTGACTATGAGATGAGGTATCTCGGGGTGATTTCGTTGTGAACCTTGTGTTAGCACGACTTGATTAATTGATTGTTCTCTGTGTTCCTTATTTGATTTCAATGATACTTCTCGGTGTTCTTGTTGCTTTACTGTTTATGTCATATGTTGATTTTTTTGCCAATTACTGATTCATGCTTACCATTATTGTTTTATACTCTGCACTGCACAGATTATTCTGCCTAGTGAGTGTCTTGGCTTGTACCTCGTCACTACTCCACCGAGGTTAGTCTTGATACTTACTGGGTACCGATTGTGGTGTATCATACTACTCTTCTATACATTTTTGTGCAGATCCAGGTACTTTGGAGTCTGTTGATTATTAGATAGCGGATCAGATTGTGCTGTGGAGACTTCAAGGTATACCTGCAGTCACGTTCACAGGCCTCGGAGTCACCTTCGAAAGTTATTTTTGTACAGTTAATTTCTATTCCAGAACAATTGTACTTAGAGGTTTTTCAGTGAACTCAGTAGAGCTTATGACTTGTACTACCAGTTTTGGGATTGTTGGCTTTGTATAGAAATTTCTGTTTCATATTTAATAGTTGTCAGTTGAATTTTTCCATTAATTCAGTAAGTGTTAAGCTTACCTAGTCTTAAAGACTAGGTGCCATCACAACATCATATGGAGGGAAATTGGGGTCATGACAGTGTCATCTTACTTTGCATCATATTTGGGTATGTCCCATGATTCTTGTATATTTTTGTTTATGTGTCAATGCTTGTTAGAGATTCTATTATAGTGGATCGGGTTATCGGTCCTGTGGTTACTATTAATGGATATGACATGATAGTTTATCTCTTGTTGTTAGATATAGTGGAATTTGATGCGATTCTTGACATGGATTGGTTATCTCTGTATTGTGCTATCTTGAATTGCCACGCCAAGACTGTGACTTTAGCAATGCCAGGGTTGCCTAGATTAGAGTAGAGAGGGTCACTTGGTCATTCCGCAAGTAAGGTGGTTTCATTTTTGAAGGCTCAGCATATAATTGAGAAGGGATGTCTAACAAATTTGTTTTTTATTCGGTATTCTAGTGTGGAAGTTCCTCTTATGGATTCAGTACCGGTTGTGAGAGAGTTTTCAGAGATGTTCCCTATAGATTTGATGGTTATGCCATCGGATTGGGATATAACTCAGCCCATATCTATTTTGCCTTATCATATAGCTCCATCTGAGTTGAAAGAATTGAAGGAGATACTACAAGATTTGCTTGGAAAGGGGTTCACTAGACCTAGTATTTCTCCTTGGTGTTACCGGTGTTGTGTGTAATGAAGAAGGTTGGTATTATGAGGATTGCATTGATTATAGGCGTTGAACAAGGTTACCATCAAGAGCAAGTGTTTATTGCCTCGCATTGATAATTTATTTGATCATATTTAAGGTGCTAAAGTGTTCTCTAAGATTGAACTGAGATTGAGTTATCATTAGATAAAGATTAGGGCTTATATCCCTAAGATCGCTTTTAGGACTCATTATGGTCATTATACGTTCTTGATGATATTATTTTGTCTGACTAATGCTCTAGCAACATTCATGGATTTGATGAACATATGTTCAAGCTTTATTTGGACTTTTTTGTGATTGTTACACCATACACTCTTTGACCACCTAGCAAGATGAAGATTGCTATGTGGCCTGTAGCGCAGTCAATCGGCCGACGACGCGTTAGAGGGGACAAAGGGGTGATTACATTTTATCAGATTGCGCCAAATTCCCCACCGGGCACAATGGCCGACGCAGGGCGACCCTTTAGGCCCTTGGGGCGGTGTAATTTCTAGAACCTGATATAAAAAGTAGTGCAACTTCTCTCTCTCTCTCTCTCTCTCTCTCTCTCTTTTATTCTATGTAATCCCACCATCTTTAGGCTCTTCCAATATACTCTCAACTCCTTCTAAGAACACTCAAATGATTCAAGACCGAATTGAAGGCGAACCTAGTAGGATTTAACGTAAAGAAGCTTGTGGTCACCACTATATCATCTGTCTTCTTGATATAGTGATTTTGATAACTCTCTGGAGGTGGAGGTAATTATCATGGACGTGTAAGAACCCAAAATGCGTAGTTAGTTCTTCAAAAAAGTATCTAAGGAAGTTTTTTCCTTGCCATGAGTTGATGTAAGCGTTTTATTTCTAAGTGATCCTTATGTTGTAAGCCTGAACTGTTCTAAGCCTTTCTTGATGACGTTGTTCATATTCTCGTACATTATTTGCCGGTGGCATTTTCTTTCGTGACTGAGACGTTCCCAGATGATATTTTGAGGTCAGAAACACTCTAAGTTAGATCTTGATATCTCTTGATATATATTACCGAGTTGCACTATAGTCGTCCAGGTATGACACCTATTGTGTAACCACTAATCAGTTGGGTATGATGAGACATATATGAAGTGCTACTGAGCCCTTAGGTAGCTGGATACAATGATATGTGATGTAAGTCTACCGAGTTCTCTTGAGGCTGACTAAATCGAATTCTGTTGAGACCATATATAGTCGAGTCCTAAAGCCGGGTACAACCCAGACGATATTTTGAGGTCAGAAACACTCTAAGTTAGATCTTGATATCTCTTGATATATATTACCGAGTTGCACTATAGTCGTCCAGGTACGACACCTATTGTGTAACCACTAATCAGTTGGGTATGATGAGACATATATGAAGTGCTACTGAGCCCTTGGGTGGCTGGATACAATGATATGTGATGTAAGTCTACCGAGTTCTCTTGAGGCTGACTAAATCGAATTCTGTTGAGACCATATATAGTCGAGTCCTAAAGCCGGGTACAACCCAGTCCTCCTAAGGCCGAGTACGACCCAGTCCTCTTGAGGTTGGGTACGTCGAGTCCTGTTAAGGTCGGTTACAACCGAGTCCTCCTGAGGCCAGATATTGAGTGAGACCTCTTGAGGTTGGGTACTCCAAGTCCTATTAAGGTTGGGTACAACTGAGTCCTCTTGAGGCCGGGCATGGAGCGAGACCTCTTGAGACCTGGTACATCGAGTTCTGCTGAGATCGGGTACAGCCGAGTCCTCCTGAGGCCGAACATGATATGAAATGATATGTGATACACCCCAAAGAGTGGCTGAATATGAGATGATGAGCCCCAAAGAGTGGTTGGATACTATATTATATCTAATGCATGGCTTTGATGAGTGGCTTGGTTTTCATAAAGCTTGCATATTCTTCTGATTCATGATTTTAACTATGTACACCCTTAGTGATGATTCTTTGAAAATTCATTTTGAAATATTGTATTCCTATCTTTGGTATTATGTCTTTGGATTATGCATATTATCCGCCTTACATACTCAGTAAATCTTTCGTACTAACGCCCCTTCCTTCTAGGTGTTGTGTTCATGCCCATAGGTGAAGATAGACTTGATGACGTCCCTCCCCAATAGGGTGCACGTTTCAGCTGTTGGTTGTCGCACTCCACTTATCCGGAGTAGCTGTACAGAAGTCGATAAGTATCAAAGCATATGCTTATGTTATTTTGGGTATGGTAGGGCCTTGTATGGACCACGTTGTGTAACATGGTACCCTTAGAGGCTTGCAAACTAGTATTTCATGTGTAAATCAATGTTGTTTTAACTTGTGGCTTTGGTTAGCCATATGATTAGTATTATAGTTCTTCCTCTTGTTAGTTGTGAATAATTTCTTTTATCTTGTTAATATACTTGGACGCCTTGTTGGCGTAGTATAATGTTGAAGGATCTAAGTATTGATGTTGGTTTGCATGGGCCTTCGGGCGTCGTGTGCCGGCCACACCTCCTAATGTTGGGGTGTGACAATTGTCTTCATTAACGACATCTTGGTTTACTCTCGTAGTAGGGAGGAGCATGGGCTGCATTTGCGGATTGTGCTTCAGACCTTGAAGAAGAAGCAACTTTATGCTAAATTTTCTAAGTGTGATTTTTGGTTGGACTCAATTACATTCTTGGGTCATGTAGTATCCACTGATGGTATGAAGGTTGATCTCAAGAGGGTTGAGGCGATTTAGATTTGGCCTAGACTTACTTCAGCCATAGAGATCAAGAGTTTCTTAGGTTTGGCAGGCTACTATCATCATTTTGTTGAGGGATTTTACTCATTACAGCTCCGTTGACTAAATTGACTCAGAAAGGTATTCCTTTTAGATGGTCCAATGAGTGTGAGGGGAGATATTAGAAGCTCAAGGTTGCTTTGACTATAGCGCCAGGTTTGTGTTACCTATCGGTTCAGGGCCATATACGGTGTATCATGATGCTTTACGCGTTGATCTTGGTGTAGTGTTGATGCACGAGGGTAGAGTGATTGCTTATGTGTCACAGAAGTTGAATTCCTCATGAGAAAAATTATCCAGTTCCTGAATTGGAGTTGGCAACTATTGTGCATGCACTCAACATTTAGAGGAATTATTTTTATGGTGTGTCATGTGAGGCTCAAGCTGATCATCACAGTCTATGTCATGTGAGGTTTAAGCTGACCATCGCAGTCTTTAGCAATTGTTCATGCAGAAGGGTTTATGATATCACTATCTTGTAATCATCCAAGTAAGGCGAATATGTTAGCGGATGCCTTAAGTATAAAGGCGAAGAGCATGGGGAGTTTGGCATTTATTCCAGTTGGGGAGAGGCCTTTAGCTGTGGATGTTTAGTCCTTGGCAAATATATTTGTGAGATTGAACATTTTCGAGCGTATTGTATTGTCGCGCAGTCGTCTTTGTTTGAGCGTATCAAGGATCGGTAGTATGATCATCCACATTAGTTGATACTTAAGGACACAGTGCAGCAAGGTGGTGCTAAGAAGGTGGTTATTGGAGATGATGGTGTTATGCAACTTCAGGGCCATTTTTGTGTTCCTAATGTTCATGGTTTGAGGGAGTTGATACTTCAGGAGGCTCACAGCTTGCAAAACTCTATTCATCCAGGTTTTACGAAGATGTATGGTGACTTGAAGCAATAGTATTCGTGGCGAAGGATGAAGAAGGACATTGTTGGTCATGTTTCATAGTGTTTGAATTGACAACAAGTTGAGTATGAAAATCAGCAACCAGGTGGTTTGACTTAGAAGATGGTTATACCGAAGTGGAAGTGGGAGCATATCAGTATGGACTTTGTGGTAGGGTTACCACGTACCATGAGAAATTTTGATGCCATTTGGGTCATTGTGGATAGGTTGACTAAGTCCGTGCACTTCACACTGGTGTTGACTACTTATACTTCATACTGGTGTTGACTAATTATACTTTGGTGGTTAACTCATATTTACATCCTGGAGGTGGTTCATTTGCATGGCGTGCCCATTTCTATCATTTCAAACCATGGAACTCAATTCACATATCACTTTTTTGTAGTGGTTCAGCGAAAGTTAGGTACATAGGTCGAGCTTAGCACAACTTTTCACCTGCAGAAAAATGGCCAGTCTGAGCGGACTATTCAGATCCTTGAGGATATATGCGAGCTTGTGTGATCGACTTTGAAGGTCATTGGGATTAGTTACGTACCTTTGGCGAAGGTTTCTTACAATAATAGCTATTAGTCCAGCATTCATATGGCTTTATATGAGGTTTTGTGTGGTAGACAATGTCGTTATCTTATTTGGTGGTTTGTTCCTGGTGAGGCTAGGGCGTTGGCTCGAAATTTGGTTCGTGATGCTTTGGAGAAGGTGAAGTTGATTCAAGAACGACTTGGAACAGCTCAAAGCAGGCAAAAGGTACTTCTGAAAGTTGATGAGGTTTGGGAAGAAGGGAAAGTTGAGTCCAAGGTTCATTGGTCCATTTAAGGTGTTGGAGAGTGGTTAGGTTTCTTATTGACTTGATTTGCTTCCTAGTCTATCGAGGGTTTATCCGGTATTTTGTGTTTCTATGCTTCGGAGGTATAATGAAGACAAGTCACATGTTTTGAACTTCACCATAGTGCATCTAGATTAGAATTTTCGTGAAGGTGCTTTGAGAGGACACATCCAAGCAAGGAGGAAACGTTGGAGACCCAGTTAGATATGTGGAGCAGATATCCATACATTTTCATCAGTTCAGGCACATTCCTAAGTCCGTTAAGGGAAAACGTTTGTTTAAAAGGTGGAGAATGTAATGACCCGACCGACCGTTTTGAGTTCTAGAAGCGCATGCACCTATTTGAGATTTCTCATAGGTTTATGTGATGATGTATGACTTGTGATGATGGGTGGTTTGGTTTTCGAGAGGTTTGGGAGTAATTTGGATCACTTAGTTCCTAAATTGAGGCTTATAATTGGAATAGTTGACAAAGTCGACATTTTGAGTAAACAATCCCAGATTGGTGTTTTGAAGGTTTCAATAGGTTCATATGATACTTTTTTACTTGTATATATATGTTCCGTTCAAGTCTCGAATGGATCGGGGTTGATTCGGTGCTTCTAGTCGAAAGTTGAAATTTTAAACATAAAAAAGTTTGAGATTTTTGTTTTGATATGCGATTCTTGGTTTTGATGTTGTTTGTAGTGTTTTGAGCCTTTGGATAAATTTGAGTAGGGTATATAAACTTATTAGGATGATTTGACGGGGCCCCGAGAGGCTCAAATAAGTTTCAGAGTGATTTCATATCATTTGGGCTAAAATTGGTTGCTGGTTTTTCTACGGTCGGTGGTGCTTTTTGTGATCACATGCTATGTGTCGTGATCACATAGAGGGAGAGTTAGGCGAGAGGAGTTGTGCTTAGCGATCACGTGGAGTGGTTCATGATCATGTAGCCTTGGTGGGGATTGAATTGCGGTCGTGTGAGGGCTTTGCATAGAAAGCTGGCCAGTTGGCCTTCGCAATCACGTGTGTGCAGTTGCGCTCACATAGAAGGATGTTGGGCTGTGGAACTAGTGCTTCACGATCACGTGAGTTGACGGTCGTGCATGCAATGTGTATTTCACTAGCAAAGGCATTTTATGTCCAAATTTCGGGATTTAGCTCATTATAACCATTTTTGAGTTTTGAAGAACGAGAGAAGGAGATTTTGAAGAGGGGTTTATTTTTACACCTAAAACATAAAATTTAGAGTGAAATTTGGGATTTTTTGTCTACATCTTAAGAGAGTATATTTTGAGATTTTGAGCATGCATGATCATGCTAGACTGATGTAGAAATATCCATATCGGTGCTACTTGGTGCATTTCATCTTCATATGTAGATTTGGAAATTATAGTGTTTTGGCTATCTTCTTTGAGAAGCATGCTTATCTTATCTCAGATTTTATACCTTTTTACTATATCCATTATTCTTGGTTATTCTCGGTGATTTATGCTACTATACACTGTTCTGGTTGAAAAAGTGAGTATCACGCTTTTGTCAAAGTCGCGTCACTACTTCTTCGAGATTAGACTTGATACTTACTGAGTACACTTTAATTTTGTACTCATACCATTATTTTGCATATTTTTGTGCAGTTCTTGGTACTGGATCTAGTGGCATTTAGGAGGGCGCTTAGTGATTGTTTGGAGTCTTCGTAGTGAGCTGTCGTTAATACATCGCACCCTATAGAGTCCCCTTCTTATCCAATATATACTATTGTTTTATTCAGTCAATATTGTTATGTTTTGAGACTCATTTATATCTATTTAATTACTCATGACTTGTATTACCGGATTTTGGAATTGTTTGTAGCATTTTCGGTTGGGTTATTATTGTGAGACTTTTTGTTCTATTTAAGTTATGACAACTTATTATGTCTTGCTATGCTTGGTTTGGATTTATAATGATTGTTGGCTTGCTAGCCAATTGGGGTTAGGTGTCATCAAGATCATTGGTGAAATTTTGGATCGTGATAAAGGTTCTCAAATAATCCTTCAAAAGGTGAAGGCAATATTTACCATTAATTTGGTATGAAGAAATACTAAAGCATGTTCATATGATTATAGTACATCCCTGAAGAGAATGTGACTTGTAAGAAGTATTGTGAACATAGACTCATTCCTAAAAGTGAATGTAATAATATGTGATAAAGTTATGAATAAGTATGTGCTCATGCATGGTTGGATAAATACCACAATTCACTTCCACGCGAAGTTTGAGGAAAATAAAGAGAGCGAATATCATTGTATATCCACATGGATATGTCACTGGTCGCATACTTATGGTACGTCAAAAATATTTTCCTAGGCCTCATAAAAATTATTAAAGGCAAAAAGCATGAAATGAGTCTTGCGTATAATAATTTTGGCTGTGACAATTATAACACGATTTTCTCTATGGAGGAGAGATATACACCATATGGATGGGGTATCATAAAGTTTTCGATAGTATAAAATTAATTGTAAGCTCCGGATGAGCTAATTTAATATTATTTGGAAAAATGAAATTATTCATAGAGTTGGTGTTGTAGTAAGTCTCAAAATAAATTTATTAAGTTTCAAATGCATGGGCCAACATGGCTATTATATTCAGATAATTGATGGAAAATTTTGATATCTTCATATTACTATATTAAAAGCGGGTAACAAATATGTATGTGAAAGGTTACCCTCCTTCGGTTTGTACTATAATATTTGCACAACGAATCATATGCTACAGTAAACAAGAAGAGTGCTTGTCACGACCCAAAATCCAACTAGTCGTGATGGCACCTAACCCAACCCGATAGGTAATCTAATTAACAAATAATTCAATTCAAATGAGATTTACTAAGAAAAATAATGATGAAATAACTAAACTTTTATACAACAACCAAATGACTCATAGTACAAATCATGAGCTTCTAAGACTTAGAGTTTACAAAGCCGATATGAAACAAATACATCATCTGTTCGAGATCTACATAAGCAGATTTATAAATCTAAAGCTACCAAGAATAAGAGGCAGCTATAACTCGAATGCAGGTACATCTTCAATGCTAGCTCCCGCTATACACAGCAACATCAGCTCCAAAATCTACACACAAGGTGCAGAAGTGTAGTATGAGTACAACCGACCCCATCTACTTAATAAGTAACAAACTAACCTTAGGTTGTAGGCAGTGAAGAGCATGGAAACACGGCTAGAGTCCAACACCAATAGCCAAAAACAACTCGTAACAACATAATGAAAGCAGTACTAGTAATAACTCAAAAGATATGATGCTCAGCTCGTTCGCAGTTACGGAAAAATAGACATGCTTTCCAGGTATAACAGGAAAACCAAAATCTTTCACCCAAAATCATCAAAATATGAGGGTATATCAGAAAAGTGTGATTTTTCCCAAACCTTTCAACAACAGAAAAGATATTTCATTATCAGATAAATGAGCAAAGTACATCTCTATGCTTACATGTCAATATGCATGTCAAGTCATCAATTATCATATACCGTCTACCATGAAGAATATACATCTCAATGCCTACATGTCAAATGTACATGTTAAATCATGAATGTCATAATACCGTATAGCATGAGGAAAATACATCTCTATGCCTACATGCCAAGTATGCATCTCAAATGAGTGATTTCACCGTGATATTCCTAGGTACTCACACTCTCAGAGTACTCAATCTGTCTATCTCAAATTCTCACTCATCACACACAATCACTCAGCAGTGTACGATACATGCGCTTACTGTTAGTATGTCAGACTCCAGAGGGGCGGATCTTGCCCAAGCGCTAACATAAAGCCCACATGGCCTGCTGCGGCATACAACCCTATCCCATAATAAGTCAATAAAGCATGTTGCTGCGTGTAGCCCGATCCCATAAATAAGCCAATAAGGTATTGCAACGTGTGTCCCGAATCCATAAATAGCCAATAAGGCCTGTAGCAGTGTGCAGCCCGATCCCATAAATAGACAATAAGGCATGCTGCACGTGTAGCCCGATCCCACAATAACACTCACAACATGGCTCTTAGGCCCACCTCAGTCATCAATCTCTCAAGTCTCAAAGGCTCACAATCTCGTACCACTCAGCCCAAACAATGATAAAATGTAATTGAATAATGAATTATGAACAGAGACTGAGATATAATATGCAAATGAAGCATCATGACTAAGTATATAATTACAGTTAGAGCAGATAAGTCAAAACAACAGAAATAGCCTCAATAGGTCTCAACCGAATAAGTATATAGCCTAAACATAATTTCTAACATGATTCACAACTCACATGATCAAACAAGTAGGGAGAACATGGATGTAACAAGATAGAACAGCAAAACAAGTCCGGTCATAGTCTAATAGTCATCTAGCATCATGATTTCCCCGACGCATGCCGACACGATAGTCACCTAGCATGCGCATCACCTCAATGCATCTCGTATAACATCGTCCCCAGGGTTAAATACCCTCAAATCCAAGTTTAGATATGATACTTACTTCGAACAAGCCAAATCCAATACGGAGCAAGCCAAACAATACTCTAGAAATGCCACCCCGCGCGTATCGACCTTCGAACGGCTCGAAACTAGCCAAAAGCAACTCAAAACGCTGCGAACCTTTACCTGACGAAATTTTTGATGTTCTTACCTGCCTATAATTATCCTTAGATACTTACCTCCGTGCCCTTGTACTCATAAGGTTACTTCTAAACTAAAATTTTGATTGTCTCCCTAGTGGCACTCTCTTTATTTTTGTAACACTTATACGGTACCTTTAACTATCCCGACTCCTATCTGAATATATCTCCAGGATTACCATCTCGTATCTACAAGATTGAATTTCCTATGCTGGGTTTCACTGCATTTGTCTTGCATGATCTACTGATTTATCTTAGACCTCTTGTCTAGCCATAACTAGGCTCTTCATGAATCAACTAACCACTCATCGGTCCATGCTCATATCTATATTTTGCATGAACTCTTTTGGATTATTTTCTTTGTCTAAAATAACCTCTCGCACTAACTCCTTATGCATCAAGTGTTCATTCACACTTACTTATCAATAACATCATGGGCAGGAACCCTTACTTCCTCTCCTCGGCGTCGTGCTTCCATAATGTTCTGGAGTCGTAACATATTTTTAGGATCTAAATAAATGCTATCTCATTCCTTTTGCCTTTTTAAGCATTCTTCCTTTACTATTTCATAGCTACCTGAATCACTTAACTCCGACTTATTTCCATATCACACCATCTTTCTCCCTTTAGGGGAGTACTAACATTTAATGATGTGAATATTTACCTATATATGTTTTACCTCTTTATCTTTCTCTTATTTTCATGTCTTTACTGACTCTTACTCGCCTCGCGGTAACCTTTCTCTACCAGGGAAAACTGAATTTCTTACCTGCGAGGGTGACGCCTGGTGTAACTAGCACACTTAGTTCCTTAAGCTTAACTTTGCTCACCAGTGGTTGCTTTATGGAAGCGTTGCCTATTCAATCATTGCCGAAACACGATCTTTGAAATTCTCACGATGCCGACTATTATCAAGTCATTCGGTCCCTAAATCATGTTCAATTTTTTTTTAGTTTACTAGCCCATACTAATTTCTATTACTCCGGGGGTCTAACTTAGCCTTCTAGTAATCATATTGGAGTCATCAACTCATTTCTCGAAATAAGGATATGACTTTAAGGCATATACTCTTTTATAGTCTCAAGGCCTGTCACCTCTTGTCGTTTCATCTACTTCAGTATAGACTCTGTCATCCTATCATATTATGATTTACCTTTATCACCCTTTTGTATCATCTTACTCGTAATACTTCATCTACTCTCTTCTTATTCTCCTGCTAATATCTCTGTCTATTACCTTATTCTAAAAACTTCAACAAACATTCTTTCACTTTTATCTCCCCATGCTCCATCTCACTGGCTCTTCAGGCCGCCTAATATTCACTTTTTACTAGGGGCGGGAGTCATACTAAGGTAAATATTTATTATTTATCGCTTCTAGGATTCCATTGCTAATCCGAACATTCTAATATTCATATCTGACTATACAATTCTAGACTGCACCCCCTAGGTGTAATACAAGGAGGACTAGTACCACGCTTGCAATATCCTTCGGAATTGTCAGCTAACGCTAGCAATCCATCCACCATATTTAGTTACTCTATCCCTAGTTGAATCCTGATATCCCATCCATCTATTAAACTATATCTGTTAGCTCCCATAGGGCATAACTGAGATGGGTGTGGCAAATTGTACATACCTCTATTACTGTTGAAGGTAACTCAAAATGCTTATGTTTCTCTACCTGAATTGTAAATGCTAATATTCCTCTCTAACTGGGTACCTCGTACCCTCTTTCACGTGGATTTTGTTACCTATTGAAACTTATACTTTTACCTTTTGATACACCCATGGCTAACTATTCACGCGGTGTGTTCAATATTCCCATCATAGGGTCTTAAGCTGAAAATTTGCACATCTGGTATGCACGAACTGATAGAGCCTCAAACAGGGCCGCGTCGTCAAGAACTCTCTCATTATTTGTGCCCTTACCTATTGTTGTATTAGCCCTATGGCCAATTATAATCTTTCTAATTGCAAACACCACTGTAACATTAGAAAACATAAGTCCTGATCCGAACTCTTATGACTCGGCTCTATAGCATGATTTAGATTTGAAAGAAGGGCAACGGACTCCTAAATGCCTAGTAGCTTCCTGTTTATATAATGTGGAGCACAACACATCTATAAACAAGGCTCTACTAGACACGGCTTGTTGACACCCAAGGATAGAACTGCTCTGACACCAAGTTTGTCACGCCCCAAACCTGAAAAGGCGTGGCCGGCACCTGATGCCATACTCGGCAGGAGCGTACCACTCTATAACTGTGAACTATGGAGGGGTAACCCTCAACATAGGCCGATGAGGCCATATTTTGAATCATTTGAAAATAATATCTCTCTCATCTGAGGGTTAAACATACCCTAAAGCTCATATACGTAACTGTGCAGGCCGACGAGATCGCCATTAACGTCTTCAACCAGCAATACCAAACTGAACATGCACAAAGGGCTAGCGAGGCCACAATACTAACAGATAAAAAATATAGGACTCGTTTACAAGCCTCTAGAGATAACTGAACTATATTATGGTCGGGACAGGGCCTCGACCTACCCATCAAACCTTTATATATAAAATGGACTCCAAGGTCTAGACCTGGTAACCCTGGGGAGGTGAAGGTTAGCAACCGAGCTGATGTTTGACTCTGTTTACTGGGAAAGTCTTTCCAGCTATCTATCAGGACTTGCAGGCATGAAATGCAACATCCCCAATAGAGCATCAACGACCCGGTGGACTGTTCCAGAGAATTGAACTCCCCGAGTGGAAGTGGGAACGGATCACTATGGATTTTGTTGTTGGACTTCCGCAGACCTGGAAGAAGTTCGACGCAATTTGGGTCATTGTTGACAGGCTGACCAAGTCAGCACATTTCATCCCTGTGGCAGTCTCCTATTCATCTGAGAGGTTAGCCGAGATTTATATTCGGGAGATTGTTCGCCTTCATGGTGTGCCAGTATCTATTATTTCGGACCGGGGTACGCAGTTTACTTCGCGTTTCTGGAGGGCAGTCCAATGGGAGTTGGGAACTCCACGTTGAGTTAAGCATAATTAACATTTCATCCTCAGACGGACGGACAGTCCGAGCGGACTATTCAGATATTAGAGGATATGCTCCGAGCTTGTGTTATTGATTTTGGAGGGTCGTGGGACCAGTTTTTTCCATTAGCAGAGTTCGCCTACAATAACAGCTACCAGTCGAGCATTCAGATGGCTCCTTATGAAGCATTATATGGTAGGCGGTGTCGAACTCTTGTTGGGTGGTTTGAGCCGGGAGAGGCTCGGTTGTTAGGCACAGATCTGGTTCAGGAGGCCTTGAACAAGGTCAAAATCATTCAGGAAAGGCTTCGTACAGCTCATTCCAGGAAAAAGATCTATGCGGATCGTAAGGCACGAGATATGTCCTTTATGGATGGTGAGCGGGTATTACTCCGGCTGTCGCCTATGAAAGGCGTGATGAGATTTGGGAAGAAGGGCAAGCTTAGCCCTAGGTTCATTGGTCCGTTCGAAATTTTTGATCGAGTAGGGGAGGTGGCTTATAGGCTTGAATTGCCGCCAAGCTTATCAGCCGTGCATCCAGTTTTTCATGTGTCCATGCTCCGGAAATATCACGCCGACCCAACACACATGCTAGATTTCAGCACCATTCAGCTGGGCAAGGACTTGTCTTATGAGGAGGACTCTGCCTCATTCTGCGATTTCACTGTGAGGTTAGGCCAGGCACTTACCAGCACGTGGGGTCGGTTGTGCTGATACTACACTCTGCACTCTTTTGTGCAGATCTCAGTGCCGCAGGCTACGATCAGTAGGAAGCTTCCAGCCTCTGATTTTCAGGCGACCCAAGGTAGTTCTGCAGACGTCCGCGGATCTTGGAGTCCCCTGTCCATTTCTTGTATCTGTTTCTTCTATGAAGTCCAGAAGTAGCATTTTGTTATATTCTTCAGACCCTGTTTGTAGTACTCTTAAATAGTCTGTGAAACTGTGACACCAGATCTTGGGTAGACCATTGTGGATAGTTTATCGGCGATAGTTGTGTAAAGTATCAACTTTGTGTTTATTTTGCTCGATGAATTACTGCTCTTCAATTGATGCATTTTTGATGTAATGAATTCGTAAATAGAAACGTGGTAATTAGTCTGATTGACTGGCTTGCCTAACTTTCACTAGTAGGCGCCATCACAACGCCCGAGGGTGTGAAATCCGGATCGTGACATGAAACTAGGATAATGTACATAAATTCAGGAATACAAATTTCTCTTTATGTCTTGTTATCAAACACATGTAGTTATGGGATCATGCCAAAATGAAGGAAAGGTTTAGCCTTAACATACCTTATCACAATCTGTCCAATAACCACGTTAAACTCGTCTAGTTGCACCTTAATCTACGATAATGATAACATTTACTATCATCAAGTTATGGAAGGTACAATTATCGCACAATGAATGACAAACTTATTTTATAATAAAACGGGCAACATCTCCCCTATAATCTTTACTTCCTCGCAATTCGGCATAACACCAACAACAATAAGAACACAACAATAACAACATGTATATATCATTTTCCAACCTTACATCCATCACAAAATACCACAAAACAGCGCAACACACCCCAATCTCTTCTTACACAAAACAACCACCATAGTAGTGGCAAACAACCGAAAATGTTACGATGAATGACCAGCCCACCACCCTGCATTTATGTGGTGTTTCTCCACACCCATCCTCCTTGACATCTAGGCAACTAGTTTGTGAATAAATCCAAAGCCTAGGGCATTCCCCCATTTAGGCCTCTTTCTCACACTATGACCTGTGGTCAAAACTTCCAATGTCATTATTGTTGCTACCTTCTGTCGTGCAGCCTGTACGACTCTATCCCTGCATGTGCGCCTATGCGACTCTTCTCTCTTTTATCCTCCAGCTATTATTCAATCTCTAGGCCTTACTTTGTGAATATATAAAGAACTATGACAAGCTATCCCTCTAGGCACCTATAGGTGTACTGAAGTCCTTCGCTTGGTACTTTGTCGAACTTACGACTATTGCTATATTTTTTTACATAGCCTCATTTATTTATGCTTATGACTTTACTACATCTAGGTATGTTATACTATACTATAACTCTTACTTCATTTTAATATTACCGAGGTCTGCTACGTAACTCAAGTTACTCTCTCACTAGTTATCCCATATGTATAAATCTAAGTCTTATAAGTGCTTCCTCATTACTGTTCATCTTAAAAATGACATCCTAATCTAAACTCATACTTTGTAACTTTTATCCATCTATTATGTATTCACCTTAATGTTGATCTATAATCTACCACTAATAACTTGAAACCTCTTACAAAACACCTTGTCACTAGGGCTCACATCTCATGGGGGAACATCTGAAGTTATTTGCTTGATCAACGTAAGGACGATATTATACTTCAATAACCGTATTTCATAGCATCCCAACGTGATTCATCTTATGGGGGTATTCCAATCCTGTGTAATTCATCAAATCCCTTTTCTTTAAATTATTCCTCAATCAAAGGCCTAAATGTCATCCTCTTATCTATCACAATTACAACCTTATTCTACTACCGGGGCAACATTTCATCTCTTCTAATTGATCCTAGTCGTAGACTCCTCTAAGCTCATTCAGGCTATATCGAGCTTCCCATATCTACGGAAAACATCAGCTCTCTTGTTTTGATGGACTTAATCTTGAGTCCTTACCTATTCTCATCACCTTCCCACTCACTTTTATATTTCCTTACTCATGTCTACCTAAATCCTTGTTGCTCTACCATAGTTTAGCTTGAGACCTACACATATATATATATTTATACTACTCGCAACCTTCCATTAACTTTGTAGCACCACAGATTTCTTTATGTTGTTCTGGAACCTCAAGCGAGACATCACGTCATCTCTAACTCTCTTAACTAGACCTCTCGGTACCTGGAAACCATAGGGTGGAAGATATGCTACTAACGGTGCCACTATCATTTCTGGATACTAAATCACAATGCTTTTAGCCCTCTACCTGAAGTACGGACTATTCACAACCTTCTGCACTTGAGTATCTCGTACCTTCTTCACCTTTACCTTACTCACCATTAAATCTCGCATCGTATCTCTATCTCTTTCATAACCTCCCTTCCGCATAGGTAGGATTCACAATTACAACTTGAAGCTCTACTATAATGCTTGCACCTCTGGTGCATACACAATCCGGTGGGAGATTAATACTGACTTCTTATGAGGCTGGTACTCTTCTAACTGGCTTTATCGTAGAGTTGTTATAGAATATGGCTGTTGTACTATCTCTCTTGTACCTCTAACATTAAGAGTGATTCTACATTGCTCTCAATCACGATTTCTATAATTATCTATGTCTAATAATCAGACTCCTGATTTACTTAGTTGATGTAACTCTTTAGTTTCCTCTTCTCTCTCAGCCTTTATGTAGGTTTAAGCTATCTTCCGATCTGCGACTCAAGGTATTAGTTATTACTTTAGCCTTTCATGAACGCTCTGGAACATCCATGATATAATCTTCTAACAATTCAAGCCTTTGTCTGTGACCTGGACCCAGTTCTTTCTTTTAACTTATACAAGAGTCTTCTACGGCTGTATGAATGTCAACATATATGCTGGATGGGTAATACTCCGAAATCATAAATGCGTTAATAATGTAACTAACTCTGGTGCATTGATTGAATAATTCCTTTTGTTCCTTCTCAACATTCTTTAAAAGTAAGCAGTTACTTTTCCTAGCCTTTCTGCCACTTGCTACGTGAATACTTGGCTTATCTTAGTTCCCACACATGTTTGAATTTTTGTGCAACTCATATGATCTCGAATATTACTTTCAATTTTTACTTCCCGTTCATTATCCATGATAGGTGCCACTTTCTTATGGAGTGCATACAATGTTTTAGTGAGACTGCTGTTACAAGACCATTTCTTCTTCAAGTTACTATGCTTTGGTTGAAGCCTTCTTCATTATTTCCTCAGCTAGTCTTTCGTTGTAGTAATTAGGGGAGACTTCTGACTCTTGTAAAGCTGCGAGCTTGTTACATCTTATACCTGATGGAATTTTTGATGTTCTTACTCGCCTATAATTATCCTTAGTTACTTAACGCCGTGCCCTTGTGCTCGTAGAGTTACTTCTAAACTGAAATTTTGACCGTCTCTCGAGTGGAACTCTCTTTATTTTTGTAAAACTTATACGGTACCTTTAACCACCCCAACTCCTATCTGAATATTTCTCCAGGATTACCATCTGGTATCTACGAGACTGAATTTCCTATGCTGGGTTTCACTGCATCTGTCTTGCATGATCTACTGATTTGTCTTAGACCTCTTGTCTAGCTATATCTAGGAACCACTCATCGGTCCATGCTCATATCTATATTTTGCGTAACCTCTCTTGGGTTATTTTCTTTGTCCAAAATTACCTCTCGCACTCACTCCTTATGTATCAAGTGTTCATTCGCACTTACTTATCAAAAACTTCCTGGCGGGAACCCTTACTGTCTCTCCTCGGCGTCATGCTTGCATAATGTTCTAGAATCGTAACATATTTGTAGGATTTGAATAAAATGCTATCTCATTCCTTTGCCTTTTTACCGCATTCTTCCTTTACTATTCGATAATTACCTGAACCACTTAACTCCGACTTATTTCCATATCGTACCATCTTTTCCCCTTTAGGGGAGTACAAACATTTAATGATGTGAAGATTTACCTATATATGTTTTATCTCCTCATTATTGGCATCTTTTCATCTCTTCATTGACTCTTACTTGCCTTGCAGTAACCCTTCTCTACCAGGGATAACTGAATTTCTTATGTGCGAGGGTAACACCTGGTGTAACTAGCACACTTAGTTCCTTAAGCTTAACTCAGCTCACAGTGCTTGCTTTATGGAAGCATCTTCCATAATGACCTTTAAAGGTTATTCTTCCGTTGTCCATTATATCATTTCCGAAACGCGATCTTTGAAATTCTCACGATGCCGACTATTATCAAATCCTTCGATCCCTATCATGTTCAATTTTTTTTGTTTACTAGCCCATACTAATTTCAATTAGTCCAGGGGTCTAAATTAGCCATCTACTAATCATATTGGAGTCATCAACTCATTTCTCGAAATAAGGATATGACTTTAGGGCATATACTCTCTCATAGTCTCAAGGCCTGTCACCTCTTGTCTTTTCCTCTACTTCAGTATAGACTCTGTCATCCTCTCATATTATGATTTTTCGTTATCACCCTTTTATCACATCTTACTCGTAATACTTCATTTACTCTCTTCTTATTCTCTTGCTTATATCTCTGTCTATTACCTTATTCTAAAAACTTCAACAAAATATTCTTTCACTTTTATCTCCCCTTGCTCCATCTCACTGGCTCTTCAGCTCACCTAATATTCACTTTTTACTAGGGGCGGGAGTCATACTAAGGTAAATATTTACCACTTCGGGGATTCCACTGCCAATCTGAACATTCTAATATTCATATCTGACTATAGAATTCTAGAGTGGACCACCTGGGTGTCTCACAAGGAAGAGTAGTACCACGCTTGCAATATCCTTCGAAAATGTCAACTAACGCTAGCAATCCATCCACCATTTTTTAGTTACTCTAACCCAAGCTGAATCCTGATATCCCATCCTTCTATTAAACTGTATATGTTAGCTCCCATAGGGCATAACTGAGATGGGGTGGCCAATTGTACATACCTCTGTTATTGTTGAAGATAACTCAAAATGCTTATATTTCTCTACCTGAATCATAAATAGTGATAGTCCTCACTAACTAGGTACCTCTTATCCTCTTTCATGTTGCTTTTGTTACCTGTTGAAACTTATATATTTACCTTCGATATTCCCATCATAGGGTCTTAAGCTGGAAATTTGCACATCTGGTATGCACGATCTAATAGAGCCTCAAACAGGGCCACGTCGTCAAGAACTCTCTCATTATTTGTGCCCTTACCTATTATTATATTAGCCCTCTGGCCAATTATAATCTTTCTAATTGCAAACATCACTGTAACATTAGAAAACATAAGTCCTGATCTGAACTCTTATAACTCGGCTCTATAGCATGATTTAGATTTGAAAGAACGGTAACAGACTCCTAAATGCCTTGTAGCTTCCTGTTTATATAATATGGTGCAAACACATCTATAAACAAGGCTCTACTAGACATGGCTTGTAGACACCCAAGGATAGAACTGCTCTGATACCAAGTTTGTCACGCCCCAAACCTGAAAAGGCATGGTCGGCAGCTGATGCCATACTCGGCAGGAGCGTACCACTCTGTAACTGCGAACTATGGAGGGGTAACCCTCAACTTAGGCCGATGAGGCCATATTTTGAATCATTTGAAAATAATATCTCTCTTATCTAAGGGTTAAACATACCCTAAAGCTCATATAATTAACTGTGCAGGCCAACGAGATCACCATTAACGTCTACAACCAGCAATACCAAACTGAACATGCATAAAGGGCTAGCGAGGCCACAATACTAACATATAAAAAATACATGACTCATTTACAAGCGTCTAGAGATAACTGAACTATATTATGGTCAGGACAGGGCCTCGACCTACCCATCAAACCTGTACATATAATATAGACTCCAAGGTCTAGACTTGGTAACCTCGGGGAACTGGAGTTAACCAACTGAGTTGATGTTTGACTCTGTTTACTAGGAAAGCTTATCCAGCTATCTATCAGGACCTACAGGCATGAAATGCAGCGTCCCTGATAAAAGGGACGTCAATACAAAATATTGTACTAAGTATGCAAGGCAACGGAATAACTGAAAGATGAAACTGAACTGATAATATAATAACTGAAAGTAACTGGAAGTCGAAGATAATCTGAAGATATGCTTACCTGCTGATGTTGACTCAACTCTCTCAATATAGTAAGTAAAATAGCTTCCAGCCCTATAAAGCTCGGTATGTACAATTGCTCTGCCATAGTAGGGCTTGCTCATAGGCACTCAGGCATACTAGGCTCTGTATCTCGAGCATTCTAGGTTCGCTCATAGGCGCTCGGCCACAGTAGGCTCGGTATATAACTTACCATCTGATCTGAGGTTGCCTAATAGGGGCCTGCCCACCGATTATAGCTCGGTGGTGGTTAAAATACTGTAATACTGTCTGTGTGTATGTCTATATATATACATATATATATACATATATATATATATATATATACATATATACATATAAAGCTACGCCCCTTTCGTTTCTGCCCTTTTGGTATGAGAGCCAGTGGGAAAGTAAGGATGTGATTCTTGTTTTTAACATACTGTTATGCGGTACTGCAAGATCTAATTTCAAACTCACGGATCTCTTTATTTATGATTAAGTTTGAGAGTTGTTCTTTCGTTATCTTGTTATAGTGCAAGTATGTTAGATCTGATGATAGATCTGCAGATCTACTGATTCTTTTCCATAAAATGGTTAAATATATGCTTGTATTACGAAGAATCTTTGAAATGGCACTGGGATCCTTTCGGATCTGCACTGTAAGCGTGGTTCCCAGGGATTATGGCGAGGTGATGCCTGTAAATATACCTGGTAGGCTTGAAGATGGTTTAAAAAACCTTTGAGTCATTTAGAAGTAATTCTTTGTAGAACAATCATAAACATTAGCCCTTTTGAGTAAAAGAATTAGTATACTTAGAAATCTACCCTCCATATCTGACGCTAAGAACTATAGTAAGAAAAAATCTGAACAGAACTCTTACAAGGCCTTAAATGCTATAGATCTATGAAGTTTAAACACCAGATCTGACTCTTCCACATACAGTAGCGTTACGAACTTGAATAACTTTTTTTTGAAACCACTTGGTCTCTCGAGCCAAGGATAGGGAGCTTTTTAATCATTCAAATGTCTTACTTTCACTCTCTCTCGACTAGATCTACGAGTTCTTCTTCTTCCTCCTCTTCTTCCAATTTTAAGCTCAAAGAAGAGATTAGTTTCTCTGATTTGCAGCAATCAATTGACGACTGAAAAATCCCCAAACACCCCCAGTCAACAATTTACAAGTCTAATATATGGAGCTTGACGAGTGATTATCACATGTCTACCATTGAGCAAACTATTCCTCTGGAATCAGACCATGAGAAAATCAAACTTCTCAATATCAAATCTATTGAAAAATATAGGAAGAAATATAATTACATCCATTTTGGTTTATTACAAATCTATTGCTAGGAATGGTGGAAACCAGTCTTTGCAATGGACCAATTTATTTTGACTGTTTCCCTAACTTTACAGTCTCCCTTAAGGATAGAAATATTTTAGATGCCTTGACCCTAAATGTTAAGACCTCTAATTATAAGACTAAGGCTGGCTCTCTTCCAGTAGCAATTATTTACAGAATCCAATATAAGGCAATGAGTTCTGCCTTTAACACTGGAGCTATGAGAACTACTCACAAAGGTGAAACAGTTCTCTTCCAGACAGATCTGCAAAGGTCTCATCTGTCTATCCCAAGACCAATCTCTTGGAATCAGGTTTCCCTCCTGAAAAACTGGCTTCTGCAGGATGCCACTCCTGCTCAATAGCAACAAAACACGACGATTTCCCAGATCCAACAACTCCCATCCGGATCTGTGCTAGTTTCCTTGCAGAGGTCCCTTAGCCAAAGAGTAAGTTCCTCTGCCTCTTTGCAGTTTGAAATTCCACCGATTCATTCTGATAGACATTCAGTGTCTTCATATCCTACTAGAATCGAGACAGCTGACTTTGAATCTAGAGTTTCACAAGCTAAGTATAAGGTAGAAAAACCATAAACGGTTCCCTCTGCTAACACTACCTACAACTGACCAGATTCTCCTACCTATACATCACTAGGTGCCGAATTAGGAGACGACAACATCATTGGTGCTTTGGAGATAGAATTTGAAATTGATAAAAAAGGTCTCCAAAAGGAATTTTACTCTCCTGAAAATCTTTTCAAAAGAACTTGGTTTTTAAAAAAATATAAAGGAGAAGAAAGAAAGAAAATTCAAATAATTTTCTATGATAGTCTAAATGTCATTAGACAACAAATTAATTTTTTTGAATGGTTTGAAATTTTTGCTGATTATCACCAGATCGATTTCCCTTTTTCAAACTCAATTAATGTTTCGAAAATATCGAAAACCAATACTGGCGAAGAAGTTATTTCCGAACATCCTCCGTCACAAGGATTATCGACAATCTTTGCTAGAAGCTCTGTTACAGCCTCACCTTTCAAAAAGAGAGCTGACACTGAGCCGCTGGCAAAGATATATTTGAACAAAATAATTACACTAACAAGTATTTACAAACTCTTGGAGAATACATGGTATCAAATTCATCTTCAGCTTCTCTGAAAAAACCAACAGTAAGAACCTCTACTCCTAATACTCCTTTATTTAAACCGTATGAGATCCCTAGAACCCATACTAGAGAACTTGTTATGCACCGCTCTACAAATTTTCCCAAATTCTCTGAACTACAACTGAGAATAGCGGAAATAGAAAAATCTTTAACAATCCAAGACAGTCTAGTCCGACAGACGGAAGACTCTTCTTCTAAGTTCGTAGGAGCTCTAGGAGATACCGATTCAGATAACGAATCTGAACAATTTTCACAAATTTCTCTAGAAGACAAGCCTCCTCTAGAGATGGCACCTATTAAGTCTGAATTTTCCAACTGGCGAAAGCCTGAAAAACTCTATTACCCTAGGGCTACACATCCAGATTTTGTCTTAGAAGAAAGACACAACACCATGCAGAATAATTATAATGCTCATAATATCTATGAGTGGAATATCGATGGATGTTCTGAATATAATATTCTTGCCAAATTACAGCAGATGACCATGGTAGCAACTGCTTACAGAACCTCCCACAACTGTTCCAACTAGAGTACTACCCATGTCTTAGTCGCTGGTTTTACAGGCCAACTTAAGGGATGGTGGGATACCCACTTAAGCGAAGAGGAAAAACAACAAATTTTCCAAGCCGTGAAATTAGATGAATTAGGCCAACCAATCCTAAAAGATGGTGAAACAATTCCTGATTCTATCAATACGCTGATTTACACAATCATCAAAACATTCATAGGTTGCCCAGGTATTTTTAGAGAAAAATCCTCTGAAATACTTAACAACCTCAAGTGCAAAACTCTTTTAGATTTTAGGTGGTATAAGGATTCCTTCTTGACCGAAAGACCATACGGGAATCTCCCTTATTGGAAAGAAAAATTCCTGGATGGCTTGCTTAAGTCCCTTAGAGATTTAGTCAAAGAAGAATTTCGGAATCAATATTCCGGTGATATTGTTCCTTACGATCAAATCATCTATAGCCAGATAGTTAGCCAAATTCAACAAGTTGCTCTTAAAATCTGTAGGCAAGATAAAATGCTTAGGCAACTTGCCAAAGATAGGGCACAAAGACGTAGAGACTTAGGAAGTTTCTGCGAACAATTTGGTCTTCCTTCTTGCGGAAGTAAATCTCATAGGAAGAAAAGTTCAAAACCTGATTCTTCCAATATTAGAAAATACAATTCCAATAGGAAAAGGAAACTTTCCTACACGAAAAACAAGTCTCCCAAATCCTTTACTAAAGATGGCAAGATTTCTACTTCCACTGGCAAATGTTTCAAGTGTGGGAAGCCAGGCCACATCGCCAAATTTTGCAAAGTCTCTCAGAAGATCAAGAGCCTACAACTTGACGAACCTACTCTAAACAATAGAGAAATTGCTTGTTGAATTAAGTGAATCTTCGGATATTACTGATAATGAAATGTCCGACGACGAACAATTTAACAACATCCTAGAAGTTGACTTAAATTCATCTACTACTTCTTCAGGGGAGTCTGACCAAGATGACCTCCCTCAGATCGATGTTCTCACGAGAGAACAAGATCCTCTCCTTGAAGTAATTGGTGATCTTCAAGATCCCGAACTTAAAAAGGATTATTTAGGAAAACTTAAGATGGTCCTTAATAAGCCTTCAAAACCCTCATCTTCAACTCTTCAAAATCATCCCCAGGTAGCTAATACCTATAACATTACTGATATCTTGAAGAGGTTTCCCTCTGATAATCCTTAAGGTCTGAAAGGTGACCATCTCAGACCTTCAATCTGAGATAGCACACCTAAAAGAAGAAATTAGGGAAATAAAAGCAAGACAAGAACTTGATAGACTTGTCCTCCAACAATTGTCTATTGAGCCACAAAAGCTCAAAGAGGTTGTACAGGCAGTTGCAACCTCTGACCAAGACGATGATGAAACAGAATCCTTTTTAGGACATCTTTCTTCTATAAGGATTTAGAAATACCATGTTAGGGTAACTCTCATCGTCAGTAAATCTTTTGTTTGGACTGGCGTAGCTTTATTTGACACTGTAGCAGACAGAAGCTGCATCTAAGAAGGTGTCATTCCAACCAAGTTTTTCGTAAAAACCAAGGAACGCCTATGGGCCGCTAATGGTGAAAAACTTAAGATCACTTACAAACTTCCTTCTGTAAAGGTCATGACCTCCCCAGAGGAACCAAACTAGTTCATCCAGACTCCATTTCTCTTTGCAAAAGACCTTTGCAATGTAGTAATCCTAGGTACTCCTTTCATTCAACTTTGCAAACTATACCTGGTTACAAAATAAAGGCGTTCATGTGGATTATCCCACAAGCAATGTCCTTCTTCCTTTCCATAAGCCTCCAACTTATGCAGTCATACATTCTTTGCAAAATAAAGAAAAACAAATTATGTTTTTAAAAGAAGACGTAGCCTTCCAAAGAATACAGAAGCAATTAACTGATTTTGTAATTTCTTCTAAAATTAAAAGTTTAGAAGCTAAGATTCAACAGGAGCTTTGTTCCGATTTGCCAATGGCATTTTGGAAATGTAAGAGGCACATTGTTGGGCTTCCTTACGAACCTGACTTTGACGAAAAAAGCATCCCTACTAAAGCTCGATCTATTCAAATGAATCACGAGCTTACAATGCATTGTCTAAAAGAGATCAATAATCTCTTAGACAAGAAGACAATTTCTCCTTCAAAGTCTCCCTAGAGTTGTGCGGCATTCTATGTCAACAAAAACTCCGAAATCGAGCGCGGAGTCCCCGCCTTGGTCATCAACTACAAGCCTCTTAACACAGTACTTAGATGGATTAGGCATCCTACTCCTAACAAGAAAGACTTATTACAAAGAGTCTATGCTGCCACGATTTTCTCTAAATTTAATTTAAGATCTGGATTTTGGCAAGTACAGATCGACCCAAAAGACAGGTACAAGACTGCTTTTACAGTCCCCTTTGGACAGTATGAATGGAACGCTATGCCATTCGGATTAAAGAACGCCCTTTCTGAATTTCAGAAGATAATGAATGATATCTTTAATCCACATTTCGATTTTTGTTATAACTTATATAGACGATGTCTTAATTTTCTCAACAAATATCGACCAACATTTCAAACATCTAGGCATTTTCTTTAACACTATCAAAGAAAATGGATTAGCTCTGTCTAGAACTAAGTATAGCTTATTCCAAACCAACATCAGGTTCCTTGGTCATAACATCCAACAAGGGACCATTACTCCTATTCAGCGATCTCTCCAGTTTGCTGACAAATTCCCAGATCAAATCCTGGACAAGACAACTTCAAAGGTTTCTTGGATGTGTCAACTATGTTTGCGATTTCATTCAGGGATTAAGCGTAATGCTAAAGCCCCTTCACGACAGATTAGAAAAGCCTCTAGTTCCTTGGACGGATGCCCAAAGCAATGCTGTCAAACAACTTAAGTTGAAAGTTAAGAATCTCCCTCTCCTTAGTCTCCCTGATCCATTTTCTTTCAAAATAGTAGAAACAGATGCGTCAGACATAGGATATGGTGGTATCTTAAAACAACTTAAAAATGATAAAGAAAGTATCACTGCTTTTACTTCAAAGCACTAGAATAGCTCACAACAGAACTATCCAACAATTAAAAAAGAAATTTTGGCAATTGTTTTATGCATATCAAAATTTCAATCAGATTTATTAAACCAAAAGTTTTTGCTTCGCATTACTGCAAGGCAGCTAAGTCTGTTTTGCAAAAGGATGTGCAAAATATTACTTCAAAACAAATTTTCGCCAGATAGCAAGCTATTTTATCAATTTTTGATTTTGATATTGAATATATAAAGGGAAGCTCAAATTCCATACCTGATTTCCTAACCCGTGAATTCCTTCAAGGCAGATAAAATGCCCAAAAAATCAAAGCCCCCGCGGTTAGCCTTTCCAGCCCCAGAGGAAAAGCAACAACAGCAGGCTGCCACACAACAACCTAAAGATATTTCAATTTCTGTAGTTGTTCAACAACAACAAGTAGCAACAGCAGCTGCAAAAAAGCAGCAAAAAACAGAAGCTGGACCAAGCCAGCCAAAATGTAGATCGCCTGCAGACTATGCCATGAGAGGCATCCCAATGGTGGTCTCATCACAGCCAATTCCAGACAAACAAATTTCAATTGCCCAACCTCGAAGATGGGCAGATATCGCCGAAGAAAAACCCTCTTCTGAAGATGATATTCAATTTGCACAACCGCATGCTTCAAAGTGGACGGCAAAAGATTTTGAAAAATGGATACAACTCATGGGCCTTACTTCAAAAACACCCATGACTCCTCTCGACAAAGAGGAAGTGGCGAAGTCGATGGCGCAACTCCTTGAAGCAGCCGCCATATTTCCTCCTGCAAGAACTATTTCACCTCCGATTTCAGCTGTGGTTGCAAAAAGCACCACGCCTTCAACTTCAACCGTGGCTGCTACAACCACCACAAAGAAAGAAGTGGTGGTAAAAAATTCCAATAAAGGACAAGTGGTGGCCAAAAGCCCCACTACACAGAGTATGGTGCCTTATGTGCCTAAGCAGGCACTTTCTTCACCCGTGCTTCAGCCAATTTCTTCAGTAGGTCCTTATTCGGGGGAACCTCAATATATTAAGAACGAGATGACTTACTCACTCATCCAAACCGAGCCGCATCTTTGGGATTCTAATCCTCTAGTAGTAGCCAAAAAGATGCTCGACCCAACATCCAACTTTCTCCAGAAAACTCCTGTTCATAACTAGAAGTTTGATGAATTTATCCTTACAGACACTCACTCTTGTCTGTTTAAACCCTTTTTGGATAAAACCCAAACCTATATCACCCATACCACAATGTAGATAAACAAAATCATCTCGCCAAAGGAATGGGGTGATCACCCTATGAAAGTCAGAAAACTTTCCCAGCCATTTTATCCCCAATTTTTCAGTTACTATGATTATAGGGACACGTGGTTTAATGCGCTGACCTTTCAAAACCATATCCACTAACACTCGTATTTTCTCCTTTGGGGCAAAAACTTGCCAGTAGATTTTCCCAATGGTTTCTGCACCAATGGTGGCCTATTTACGGCCATTTGGGAGATATATTTCCTGCACCAGTGAAAGAAGGATTTGAGTATTTTTGTTCCAGATTTCACGGAGACCAGCACATTCCCAGTTGCTCCAATTTTCCCTCAGGTTCCACATCTCATGGATATACACCCAGAAGTTTGTTTTCCACAAACGGGAAGGATTCAGAGGTATGCCTTGGTTAGCCCTTCAAGGCTACTGTAAGTGGTACAAGGCAGGTACAAGGCATGGAGGGATACCACGGAAACTTACTTACCAGCAGTTGGAAAATGGTTTTCCAGCAACCCCAAATTTTTGTCACCTACAGATGTAGCAAACACTTCATTTTTGCAGCAGAGAAGGCTAGTTCAAGCAAAGTTAGCAGGCTCTACCAGCAAAGAAGACTACATCCAGGAGATGGAAAACCTCCTTCAACAGCTCAAGGGAAAGGTTCCCAATCAACATTCATCCAGTTCGTCTGACGAACAATCAGAAGAAGAGGATGACCCTGACTATAACCCATAATAAGTCAAAATCAGGACCAATTTGTCGCTGACATCAGACATGAAGCCAGCATAGAATTTTTCAGAAAGTACTGTAGCAATGTTACTGTAGATTACCGTGCACTTATCACTGTAGATTACTGTGCACTTTTCACTGTAGCAAAATACTGTACACTTTCACTGTAGCATGATCTATAATTCTATAAATAGACCCCCTCACTCACGGAAGAAGCAATTCATTTTCTTCTCCAAAATTTCAGAATTCTCCCTACATTCCCTCTCTCTCTAAACCCTTTCAACACTTAAGAGCTCTATACCCTGTAAGCTTTTAAGATTTAATTTTTAATATCTGTATTTTAATTTCTTGTTATCAATAATACTTCTGGTCGGCTCTGCCGCCATATTTTATGTTTTAATCTTGTGTTAACATACTTGCATTTTATTTAGCATAAGTTTGCATATGGTCGGCTTTGCGGCCTGAGAGATTTTATTTATTTATTGCTTCTTGTTCCTTACATTCCTCGTTATCTCTTTGTCCCCTCTACCCCCTCGTTATATATATATATATATAT